>JAGTXR010000458.1:0-94251 GCA_022606575.1 Glossosoma conforme
TCTTTTTGTCAAAATTATTCATTACAATATCTTTCTATTAATTTCAAATAAGATTTAACTATTTATTTTATGAATGTTTATTGCACTAATTGTTATTTAAAAAAATTACATTTGATTTAAAATTTGGAATACAATGCTTAAAGCTTAAAAAAGTCCAGGATTGTCCCTTATTATTATCTCATTTACATTTGTTCTTTTTTGCTAACAGCCAGGTTTATTTACTCATTAATTTATAAGCTTACATTACTCAATATTTTTCATCTGTATTCTATATTGTGAGCTATTATCTGTTAATATCTACCAGATCTGTTTTTTATTTATAAAATAGTGATATCTTAATTAAGTATTTGTTCACATTTATGATGTTGTTGCTATTTAGGTTTAAGACTATTTGAGTAGTTTATTTATACCTGTACTATACCTAGCAATTGTCTGGATATTTATAAAATCTATACACTCAGATTGTAAACTGACGATTATTAACGAAACTTCATAATTGTAGTGGAAAGCGATTCAACATAAAATATTTTTTTGTTATAAAAATAGGCTCTGTGGAATATACTGCCTAGTGATACGGTATGTTAAGAATTCTTAGTATTTCCCTTGAACTTTTTTTTTTTTTAATATACAGTAATACCCTGCTTAACGCGTAGGATACATTCCATCAAAGTCGAGCGTAATGCGAAACAGCGCTAAACGAGGCTATCTTCACATGTAAATAATGGGGTTAGGGTAAGATGGATAGAAAATTGGTAAGGTATTAAATTTAATAATTATGTTTTTTTTAATAAAATTAAAACCAAAAATTTATTTCTTACAAAAATAAAAACAATATAAACGAATATGCTTATAAAAACAAATAAAATTCTAAGTCAAGTAAGATCATTCAGTCTATTCTGTGTTTCCAATTTTCTGCCTTTTTGTCAAGAAGGCATCTAATGTAGTTTGCGTTTTCCTTTTGCAATCTGTTAGAAGTTGTTTATAAGTGAATAAAGCATCTATAACACCCCGTTTTGCTTTTGAACTCCTGTCAAAATTTGGATCATTTTCAACAAATAGGTCCATCATTTCAATTATAGTGGTCATACTCCTTTTACAAAACGCCATCGAAAGTTATTTTTGCTCTTCTTCGAAATCACTATTATCAATATTTTTGTTTTCTTCTTGCTCAGTTAATTCCTTGAGCTCATCATTAGAAAGACTAGCTGCTGTGTCTTGAACTATTTCTTCGACGTCTTCCACATTTACTTCATCTAAACCGGTTTGTTTCGCTAATTCCACTATTTCTTCCACTATATCATCCATATCAACAGTGTCCAATGTCTTCGCTCTTACTTAAATCTGGCCAAATGTTCTTCTATACTCCTTTCAAAAATCTTTCTGTTATCTCATTCCATGAAAGGTTTATGTTTTCTACAGCATTCACGATATTGTAGCTTTTCCAAAATTATTTTATTGATTGCTTCTCTTCTCCGTCTGTTTTTTCAAACATCTGCTTAAATGTTTGCCGCAAGTAATAAGCCTTAAAATTGGATATAACGTCCATTGGTTAGATTAAGGCAATTGTGTGAGGCGGCAAAAAAACCGCTTCGACTGGAATGCATGTTGTTAAGTTTGATAATTTTGTTGGGTGGCTTGAGGCATTATCAATTAACCTAGCGCTAGAAAACCTAGCGTTAGGTTAATTGATAATGAGATAATAGAATACCTTGGTTGAAATAAAAGAGTGTTAAACCGAAACAGCCTTAAACGAAACAGCGTTAAGCGGGGTCTCACTGTACAGCTATTCAATGAATTGCAGGATATAAAGTGCTGTACAATTGGTTGGTAGAATAAAATATTATAATTTTAAATATGGAGGAAAAATACAATTATAAATAATTATTGTATGTAGTTGTAATATATTGTTATTTATCCCAAAAGCAATGAGATCTTAAAAATAAAAATCTCTTTAGTGATCTTTATAAAATATATATATTTTTGTTTATAAATTACTTATTTATTTCATAAGAAAAATGTATTTTCTTTAAGTATTTATTCTCAAACTGATGTTGTGATGGCACACTACTGATACTGCCATTTTCACTCATTAGTATCGCAGGTGTTCACATTGACACACAAATTTTGTACTTATAAAGCCCACAAGTTTTCAAAATATTAGAATAAACATTTATAGGTTAAAAAAAATCACAGCAGCCTAATATCTGGTCTGTGCCGTGGGATGTAATGCCCTCGTACATAGTTGAGAGATTTTTCAGAAATAATATTATTATTATTAATTAGATATCATTCACACAACAAATAGATGTCGTTCTTTCAGTGCCCTTACAAATTGAACTTACCTGTAATAATTTACGGTTCCCGGTGTTCTCACATCACTTCATAGTTAACAGCCATCAATCGTCACGAAGTCAAACCATCGCACTCCCGGTATTCTAAGCAGACATCAGTTTTCCATACCCATTATTCGCCTGTATTAGCTTTTGATGAGATGTCAAGATTCACAGTCGTAAAAAAGAATGGGGACAATGCATTTATAGAGCTTAAATTTGTTTTTTTTTTTTTTTTAATTTATGTTTGGTCGGGATTTGATCTAATAGCGTCTGAATGACAAAAAACGCTTTAACCATTGACTATGCCGCCCGGACTTGTAGCATTTCGTAATAAAAAACAAAAGGTGCATAAATATGCTGAAGTCTTATCATTTCTAAAAGATTTCCGCATTTTTTTCTCAATTATTTGCACTTGAGGACTGTGGACAATTAAAATCCCAGCTGATAGATTGTATGGCAGCAATTTGCGATGGGCATAAGCTTTAGTTATAGAGGAGATGGTGAAGAAGTAAAAGTGTATAAAACCAGAGCACATGGTAGATAGATAGATAGATTTTTATGTTTTTTTTTTCACTTTTTACATGGGATAAGGTATAGCAATTAATGACAATACATATTGTTAATGTTACCAATTCTGTATTCATTGTAAAAAATATTTATATGCAAAAATTACTTGTCTATAAATATAAAAATATATTTATATACATATTATATATTTACATAAAAATACTCCAAAATACTTTATCATTGAGAAAGTTGAGGACTTACATATAAAGCCGCCCTGTAATAATCATTATCAATAATAAAATATACCAAATGTAACTGATATAAGTTGTAAATAAATATTTAATGACTGTTGAATTTATTTAATTTCCCTTACAAAAATATAAATACACATAAGTTAGTGCAAATTAAAAATATAACTCAATTATCATCATTATCCACCGCCTCAAATCTCTTTGAGCCTCCATGGTCCTCGCCTCATCTCATGTCAGCTCTGCCTCTTGCAGCTCCACCGTGTACATTCTATGTTTAGTTCCCGAGATCTCTTCCATACATTGTTTCTTTTGTAATTTATAAGCTAATGCGATAATCGAGAGAGATTTACAAGCTAATGAGAAATGCTTCTAGGAAAGACTCAATGCTATCTAGTAAACAAATATATCAGATGTTGCTTATATTTTTTATTGAAATCAAAGATATTTTATTTTTAGTTATTATTATTATTATATTAGTATTTGTATAGCGCTCTTTTATGACCGAATGATCATTCCAAAAGCGCTTCTTTATTCTCTCTGAGTAAAAAGGTGGGTCTTGAGTCTGCTTCTGAAGGATGCCTCTGCTTTAAGCTCTCTTATGCTTTCCGGTAGTGAGTTCCAGGCCATTGGCGCAGCGTAGCTGAAAGCCCGATTGCCAAAGACCGTGCTAGGACTACCTCCCGTCAGCTGCAGGGTGCTTCTATTTGCTCTAGCCGATCTGAGTGTCTCTCCACGGGTGCTTATTTCTGAAGGCGTTCTGTATAAGTTCTGTCAGATAGCCCGGTGCAGTTCCGTTGAGTGCCTTGTAAGCTAAGAGGCATAATTTATACTGGATTCTAGCCGAAACTCTCAACCAGTGCAGTCGGTGTAGTATTGGAGTAATGTGACAGAATTTGGCCGCGTTGTAGACTAGTCGTGCCGCTGCGTTTTGTAACGACTGCAATCGATTTAATTGTTTGGCTGGCTGGCCTGCGTGCAGTGCGTTGCAGTAGTCCATTTTGGAGACTATAAACGCATTTACCAAACTCTTTGTAGCGTCTCTGGGTAAGCATCTTTTTACCGACCGTATCTGCCGCAGGTTAGTTATATAGTTAGTTATATGTTAGTTAATTTTAAACATTACAAAAGTAGAATAAAGCTGTAATTTAATGCTACAAATTTCATGTAAAGCCTATAACTGCTATAGACGTCACGCAGTGAATGGGTTAAGAAATACCTACTACCTATGTACATATACGTGTACATCTTGTGTAATGTATTAGAAGCAGAAGAAGGTTCGGAAGCTCTCGCTGTTATTTGTGGCAGCGGTGCTGCTCCGTGCGCGAGTCGCCGCAACTAAAGAATCGACGTCAAACATGTCAGGACGGGCGAGTATGGAGGTGGCGCTTGTTTAGTGTAGGCAGCAGGCAAACCTTCTCTAGGACGGCCTACTCGCCTCCGCAACGATTCACTCTATATTTACCCGGGTTTATCTACAAAGTGCTCGTTCTTCCGCGATTTTCTCACCGGAATGAAGTGCAGACATGGTGTTGTGATCGGCATCGCTCTCTCGGTCTGCGATAGTTGGATCGCGGCTGTCTCGGTCGTGTAAGAGCATCCAGAGTCGGTCCCGGGGACAACATGGGGGCCCAGCACGGCAAGGAGCGCGGGGCAGCCAGTGGGGCGTCCATCAGGGCCACTAGGAGCAAGCCGAGGCTTCCTAAAGACCCCCGCATCTTGGGGTCGAACATATTCACGGAACACAGCGGTTCGTGTCTTTTTTTTTACATATTTTTATTTAATCATTACGATTCTTCTGATGCCCTTAAAGCTTTTTTTGTTTTTTGTGATGCAAACTGAACATTCTAATTATATGTTTTATATAAAAATAAACTTAAATTCTTAAAAATATATAAGAAGGTAATTTTGCCTAATGGATTTTATTCAATAAGACAAAAATTTTAAAGTGGATCGAAACACATACAATATTATTATTTTTATGCATATGTTTATGTCTTAATTGCAAACTTTTACAGCAATCTGGATATTATATACTTCATTATAATATCTATGTAAATGATATGAATCTAGTAGATATGTTTATGTTGTATGTTGTGTTATATACATGATGTAAACACAAACAGGGGTATACCGCCAGACGGTAGTGTAGACGTCATATTTGTGAATTTAGATCCGCCAACCTCATTAGATTATAGTGACACTCGTCTATTCTTATCGAAAATGATTCGTTCGATAAAGGCCACGCAGCGACTTCTATATAGTGAACAAGTCTCTAAATCTGGGTTGCCGGACGTCCCGTTTTTGGCGGAACACTTCATATCCCGCCTGTTTAATAGTTTTTTATGTTTAAATCATAATGATCAGTTATATGTTACTTCATTATCGTAAATTTGTCCTTTTTTGTCTCTTAGTATTTATACACAAAACTGATTTAAAATTTTTAAACATGATTTCTTTAAATACAATTCTGGTTTAGGATCACAATATTTTTATAAGTCTTATATATAATAATAATATATGACAGCGATGCCGAAATAAACAATACCCTTGCTAAAAAATAAAGGTATTACGTGGCTGTGCATGACTGTTATATTGGTTAAAAGAAATTCGCCACACACGGCTAAACCCAAAAGCAACAATATCAAATCTGGCCGTGAAAACCTAAGAAGTTATTTAAGTTTTACTATTGTTTACGTTGCTAAAAAAATTATGTATCAATTTTTTCAGTACGTAAATACACTTACAACATCATATCAGAATTTCAAGGAATACTTCTTCAACAAATCGTTATTATTCATTTTTTATTTTAGTGACTGAATTTATCATTCGAGACATTAATGTTAACATTGTAATTTTGCTACGCAAATATATAATATATTTACGCAGTTTTTCACCCGTGGCAAGTTTAAGTAGTGATAAGGGGTCCGTGGATCACAAGTGCTTGGGAACCACTGCTTTATACATTTCAAGCAAGGATATTACTTGTAGATAGTAGTGCTGTATATCATTTCAAGAAATGATTAATTTCTTATTGTTATATTTACTATTTTACTAGTATCGATGTCATTTTTCTAACTGTATCTTCCAATTTGAGCAGTAGTCTTCTTCTTCTTCTTCGTGTCAACGACGTCAAATTATTTTTTCCCAATATCTGGCAACATCGATAGCTCGTGTGTTGCCCAGCATTAGGTCCTGAGATGTGCAACTTGTTGGGCACATGGAGCAGCATCGTAGGTGTGAGGCGGTCTGCAGGTCTCCACAGTCGCACAATAGTGTCTCCCTGCCGAAGCATTCCCCACCGCTCGAGGTTGTCCTTTGTTCTACCAACTCTGGTTCTTAATCTGTTTAGGGATTTCCAGGTCGGCCAGTCAAGGCTCTTGCCAGTTGGGAGGCCTTCCTTTGGAGTAATGAAATCCTCTGGTGCGATTTGTTGCCAGAGTTGGAGTCTCTCATTTTCAGGGCCGGATGTGAGAGGTTGTGTGGATTTCAGAAAGCTGCTTCGAGACTTCAATCTTGGTGTTGGGGGTATCTGATTATACAAGCAGTGGGACGGTTGGTTGATTGCCTTACGCATTTCTTCGGCGCATATGACTTTGCGTCTTATGTTCGGTGGTGCGATACCAGCCAAGGGGTATAGCTTAGAAATGGGTGTTGGTTTGAGGCAGCCTGTGACGACTCTGCATGCATCATTCAGGGCAGTATCCACTTGATTACAGTGGGCTGATCGACCCCACACTGGTGCCGCATATTCTCCGGCTGAGAAACAAAGTGCTAAAGCTGAGGTACGAAGAAGGGGTGGTTGGGCTCCCCAGTGAGTGTTGGTCAGTTTGCGGATGAGGTTGTTCCTTGTTGCAACTTTCTGTTTGGTGTTGCTGCAATGACGCCTGAAGGTGAGGGTGCGATCTAGAGTGACTCCGAGGTATTTTGGATGGTCGCTATGTTCCAGTACTCTACCTTCCCACGTGACACGAAGCTTTCTGTTAGCTTTCCTGTTTCTAAGGTGGAAACAGCAGACTTGTGTCTTTGATGGGTTAGGTTTGAGATGGTTGGTTTCGAAGTAATGGGACATCTCGTTGAGTCCCTGGCTTAGGATGTCCTCAACTTCTTCAAACGTTACTGCTTGTGCTGCCAAACCTAAGTCATCCGCATATATGAAAGATTTTGTGTCTTTAGGGGGAGCATGAAAAGAACCTCCACGCGGTGCCCCCTGGAAACGGAATCTCGGACTTCCTCTTCCGGCCAATCTTTTCAACCCAGCGACACAAAAACAAAATGAGCAGTAGTAATATCTACCGATAAAAGAAGTATGAAAGTTAACGAATATTTTATGAAAACTAGTCGTGGTGCTCGTTTAAATTAACCAAAACCAACTACTTATTACTATTATAAAAAACATCTGTTAAACGAAAGTTCATTCATATGTAGTCATCCTGTCTTTGATTGTTCTATCAAAGTAGTAAAAAACAACATTAATAAAAAAATCTGATTTTGAGTAATGTTACGAAGAAACAATATACAGTGGTACATACGAGTTTTATTCGTTCCGCCACCTTGCTCGTATTTCAAATTACTCGTATCTCAAAGCAAATTTCCCAAAAGTCACAAAACTGCGCGCACAACTTATCAAAGATGCTTTGACATCGAGAGCACACTGAAAACCGATTCTCTGACCGCGGCAGGGGGATTCACGTGGGAAATCTAAGCCGATTCCTCGTATCTCAAATTTTGCTCGTATTTCAAAACTAAAATTCGCTCGTGTCTCATTAAAACTCGTATGTTGGGGCACTCGTATGTCAAGGTAACACTGCACGTCATTTATTATTAACATAGTTTTGATTTTATTATGCTTTATATATTACAATAAATTGTTACTATATTTCATTATATTACGAGTTCAAATTATTGTACCGAGAAAAAAATAATTACTATTTATTTTTAAGGTTAGGTTTATTTTTTAATTAATCGTATTTTTACCGTACAGCCAATACTGCAATATTTGCAATAATATAATGCAATGAATCCTGACCCCTGCAATGGCGGTCGAAATATTGGAATGAAGTAATTCGCCACACACGGCTAAACACAAAAGCCACAATATCAAGTATTTTCAAATAAAATACTTGGCAGAGCTTCGAAATGCCAAGATGGCCCTTAGAGGTATTGATCATGGTAACTGGCAAAAACTTATAGTATAATTTTGTGCTTACCATACACTCCATTTGTGGTTCAGTATATGACGCCTCAAATGCAGTGAAGAACCTTTCCGATGATAATGATGATTACGTCTTATCTTGATTTGCAACATATAAAGAAAGTTTTATTTGTTTATTAATATTGCTTATCTTTGCATACACATTCAACAACTTTTATTCGAAAAACTCATCTTAATTATTTTCTTTAGGAATAGAGTAAATTTATGTAACCATCAATAAAGTGCAACGGAGATATCCAATTGCTATAACGATGTTCCGGTTGTCTGTGGTTCCTAACCTTTTTTCTTCATTTACCTCATGATCACTTTTCAGAAGTTTATACCACCTCTTGCAAATTTTGCGAAAAAATAATAATTTAAAAAAATGACGCCCCGATTGCTTTTGGTGACCGAAAAATTTCCTATGTTTTGCTTCTACAAATTTAAATGTACATTTTTTTTTTGTTTCCCAAGAATTTGGTGTCTAAAAAAAACAAACACTTACAATGGCCCTTCAAAAAATTCAAGAGCGTAAAAGAAAAACAAAGTACGAAATATTTATACCATTGCAGTCCTTGAAACACAAACATTCACCTCCACTTGACAGGAACCAATGTTTTTTGAATAATTAAGTATCGAAATGTTTATAAATTATTGGTTATCGACTATTTTAAACACATAAGTTATGATTTTGTAAACATTGTTATGTCAAAATATTATTAATACATTTTCGTAAATCACCCTTTGAAATTACTGTTCTAATTGGTTAAAATAAATGTTTAATTTCAAAGTGTATATGTTATTTATTATATCATTTTAGAAGATAGTTTGTAGTGATGTCAAAGCTTGCCTTAGGCATAGTAAGCGGTCAAGGCCAGTAAATATATCTTTCTCTTAGGTTCAGAACTCAATATAGGAATAGAGTGAAGCATAGTTATTTTATTGATTTTTTAGCCGGACATTATATATTGTTATTCTCCTGTAGTTGTCGTAAGTTGTACCGGGAAGTGAACAGTGAACAGTAGCGAAGCCTCTTGTATAGTATCGCTGAACTCAATTATTTTTTGCACAGATTGAAGGCTACTGGATTAAACAGCAAAATGATTAAACAATATTTATTTAAATGTTTTTACATAATATATAATATTTATTAACAAAATTTATTTTCTGGAGTTATTTATGCAATGCATTATTGAATCTATATGTGATCTGCATCAAATATAGTGCGCTTCAATCAGGACCTTTGTGAATTGATAAACATACATATAACGTGATATTGTGGCTTTTGGGTTTAGCCGTGTGTGGCGAATTTCTTGTATCCGATATTTCGACCGCCATTGCAGGGGTCTTCTTCAGGGTTGATGACTTTGACCTGCAGACCGCCTCACACCCAGGATCCTGCCCCACATACCCAACTAGCTGCACATATCAAGACTTTATCTTGGGAAACATACTATCGTGGCTATCGATGTTACCAGATATTGGTAGAAAATATTTGACGTCGCTGACACGAAGAAGAAGAAGACTTAAACGCATGATCATTAAAAATATTCTTGAATAATTATTAGACTAAACGGTTTCAGCTTCGTCATTTTTTCCCCTACAAAACACCCAAGTGCGGTTACATGTGATGAAATGTCGATGGTGTAAATAAGACACTCATATTTGGATAGGCAAGGCTCTGCCCTGGATTCGATCGAATCATACTGTTTATTTGACTTCCGCTGAGATTGACACTCGGATAATTTTAATGGGGCTTTCGTCAAGTAGTGCGCGATGCAGATGTCGTGGCATATTATTTCGGAATTTTAAGCGGGCAAGAAAAGACTGCCTAAAGATTTACGATTAACCATCTTATCCCGAAGAGGTGCGAAAGATATATGTACTCGTATTTCGTCATGCCATACTTAGTCACAAGTGAATAAGTATTACCTACATTCTTTCGAAACCTTCAAGCTGTAAATTTAGTACAGGTGTGAAGTATATCGTTATTTATATTGCTGTATTTGCTTTTAAGATCCATTTTAAATATTAAATATATCATTTTGTTAGCATATCATATAAATTGGGTTTGAAAACAGGCGAATACTGTGGGTGCGATGGTTTGACTTTGTGAGGAATGATGAGGTGTGGGAGAGGGCATGATAGAATTCCATTTTTATCAATCATTTGCAAAGAGGTTAAACAGTTATTAAATGTAATTCGTACATGTTAAAAAAAGAGTAAAAAAAGATGAAATTTCACTTATTTTTCGTCTGTCTTCCATAGGCTTTGCATTTACCACTCCTTCAAATTATTTACTTTATTATATAAACTTATTATATAAATAATATAATTCTGGAAAATGTGCTTTAATTAAATTAATTAATTAAAAAGATGACTCTCGGCAATTATTTGCAGGTTTATTATTTTAGTACAAACTGAAGGGGCTAACTGAATCGAGCCGACTGAAGTCGTGGGAGAGCGTTGCAAATAGCTTAGCGACTTGACGCAATGTTAGTGATGTGCGATGCATTAGGACTTATAAACCTGTCGTGTCGCTAATAACAACACGGGGAATAATTCAAATTGTCGTTATAGAACAATTACTTATACAACTTTTGTTTTTACGCCACTTTCAATTTCACCGTTTGCTATATAAGGTGAAATTAAACAAAACATATTTTTTATTAAAATCGAATATAAATTCACCAATTAGTCGCCAGTTAATAACCTCAACTTTTTGATTTGTCGAATTTACATGCGACGAAGACTCTTTTTTGATTATTAGGAGTCATCTCCGTGATGAGAATTCAAAACAATTTTCGATCAAAATTTAAATAAACTTTTGGTGAGAAAATAATTCAATTGTTGGGTCAGAATAAATACATTCATGTTTTGTGATCTGTACAATATCGATGGTCACAATACAAAATAAATGTATACACGGTGTGTCAAAACAAATCTGAATAATTGCTAATAAAAATATATCTCAACTTTAATATTCATTTTGACTAATATTTAATTTTTTAGTACTAATTTGGAATAATAATTATTTATTTTGACCAATATGTATTGACCAATTTACCTTTTAATTTTTATGCAAAAAAAGTATGCGTAATTTTATTGAGCGTGCGCACATCATAATATTATTCAATATAATTGATCAGTCAGATTAGCCTAAGGCCTGTCTTGATTATCATTAACTCCTATGTGTAAATATGACTAACGCATAACGCCGACATACAAAAACATGCGTAGTCCGTACAGAGTATGAGCATTTTATTATAACGGGTCCGCCCAATAACTTTTTTTTTTTGAAAATGGGGCGCAAAACATCGAGTGTAGCTTCGGCTGTGTGGCACGTAGCGCCGTCCTGTTGAAACCAAATGTTGCCAATATCCTCCTCTTCAATTTTGTGAACAAAAATGGCCCGATAACGATCGCCATTGACTGTAACGGCCACTCCTTGCTCATTTTCGAAGAAAAATAGCCTGATTTTCAAAGTAATGTCGCAATATTTCCCAGCGTTGTTCAAGCGTATACACAACCATATTCGTTTAGCGGAAGGATAAAACTAATTATCTGTCAAATCAGACATGAGCTAAGTGTTACTATTCACGAAATAAGCACTAGTTGAAAAAAAAACGTTAGATGGCGGACCCTATACTTCAACAATGGTTCACATTTTGAAATGTAAAACCAGAACGACATTAACCTCTCCTCCCCAGTGATGTCAATCGACTACACATTGCTTGTAATAACTTAAATATCTCTGTAAATATAATACACACAGGGTTCAGATTTTAGGTATTCCTCCTTAATACATTTACGTATTGAAAAAAAATATATTTATAAGAATAGGCACTCATCGGGAGCAGGAAATATTTTTCTAAAATCCGGAATAAATTCACCACTACAATCAACACGCGTCAACTGTCATGAATCATTGGACCTGTCGGAATCGTGTGCGAAAATAAAATTTAAAAATACCCAGATGAGGCGGCATCTATACTCCTCACTCTCGCTGACGTACTAATATGAGTGAGCGAGACGGAGAACCTCAGTTCCGTCAGCTACTACCTAAGTTGGGCCGGTTCATCGATGCCTCGACAGGCAAACTAATGTTAGTAGCTCTCGGAAGTTCACGCGGCAAGCCGCGTCTGGCCGTTTGAGGTCTTCGTCTGATGTTTTTCATGTTTTCAGCTATTAAATGTCAATTATTACTGCTTATTGACATCAACTATTGTAAAATTAAGCGATATCTTTGAATATTTTCTTTTTTTTTCGAATTTCTACTCATTTTATTCACTTTAAATCAGAATGTGTAATGAGTTGACACCATCGGAACGCGCGGAAGTTTTTAGCATCGTAAGGCGAGGGTTAATATACGACGGTTTGTATATGAAGGCTGAAAAAAGGACTTATTTTCACGGTTCGTTCATTGATTTATTTCATCATAGACAGTTTTTTTGGCTCGATGAAATGAATGGAATGTAAAGGTCGAATGTTTTTCTTTCAATTTCACGGTTTCATTAAAACAATTTGCCACTTTTAAGATTATTATCTGGTGGATGGTAATCTTTATAAAGTAATTATTGTATTATTATCAATGATTATTGCACATTATCATACGTGCTTATTTTATATAGCAGGATTGCAGTATCTTTGATTTTATATTTTTTTAAGCTAAAACTATAGAATTGTCATTTTGCATATCTTTTGACTTCTAGAACCGCTTATACGACTTAATTACACTATACGAGTATTATGAATTTGTCTTTCAGAATTCGTCGTTAATATTAGTTACTTTGTTTTTTTTTAAATCTACATTAAAATTAATTTTGTCTCGTAAGCATTAATTTATATCAGGGATTCTTAAACTTTTTCATTCACGACCCCATTTATGATTGCGAGTTTCCTGGCGACCCCATATAAATATAAAATAAATCTTCTGCATGTAATAATAAAGTTGTGTAGTTCCTTACAGAGATTTGAAAATAAGCGGCTGTTAAGGGCATGGCTCTTAATAAAATTTATAATCTTAACAGCATCCTGAAGCACATCGTTCAATTCTGGTGCTATTTTTTTTTCGTATTTAAATATTTGACATTTAAATTTCTCGCGACCCCAGAATTTCGCTACGCGACCTCATTTGGGGTCGCGACCCATAGTTTAAGAAGGCCTGATTTATACGAATGTGCTTACGAAAAATATGGCACGGAAAAATATGCATGTTGCGCTTTTATTGCATTTATTTTTCCTCTTTTTAAACAAAATGCATTTGTAGACGTAAATGCAATACTACCTTAGCATTTTTATAATTTTTCGCTCACATTATATTTCAAAGATTTTGTTTAACTTCAAACGTTTTAGAACCAACTTCTGCAAACACGATTTTGAGAATATTTTTTGCCTTCTTTTCTTATACGTTGCATAAAAGAAGTGAGATGATTTTAAATGTGCATATTTTTGCAATTTGCTTTTCCATTTCTTTCGTGCTTAAACTTCAATATATTCATTAACAATAATATTAAGTATAATAATATTATATATTGCTGAGGAATATATTTTTTCTTCTTATGAAATCAAATTCACATAAATATACGAATGCAATAGCTTGTTATCCATGAGAGTACAATGAGTATATTATACTCATATGAGGTCATCGGCGGCACTATTATCAATAAGAGAAGTTATATCTCAGCCCTGCGAAAGATTAGAAATAATAATTATTACAACTTTGTAAGGCCATTGAATATTTGTTATTTATTTTACCTACACATGATTCTAGTAAGTTACTTAAGAAAATGCATCACATAAAATAAATTAAATATTATTATTTTGTTCAAAATTAATAATATGTGCTAATTGTATGTTGAAGGACGCTCCGCCGGGGATATTTGTATACTTCTGTATACTAATAAAGTTTTCGTTTATTTTGAACAAACCTTATCCCTTTCTTCCCTGTGATGTGTATCTTCTACACATTGCTTCTAATAACCATTAATATCTCTATAAATATATAAAATACATAGTAAAGATTTTTGGTATTCCTCCATAATATATTTACGCATGGATTTAAAAAATAATATTATAATAATCAAAATTTATCGGGTACATCGGAGGTATTTTGTGAACATCGGAAAAAAATCTCGCTGTACGCGCCTCGACCTTGTGAAGGAAGAGGGAAGCAGTTCATTAGTCAGAAGAGAGCAAGACGCGTGATTTGACGGCGGTCACAAGAGTCTGCCCTGCAACTTGCTCCAATGTAGTTATAGTAGAGATTAACCTTACGGCAAGATGCTCCCCAACTGGCCCTGGCAAAACCTGCTGCTTTCCGAAAACTTACTTTAGCGATAGCCGGGGCAGAGTTAACGTGCTGAAAGAACGTTCTCTTTTCATCCAATATGATGCCTAACCAGTTATTGCTAGTTTTAACCGGATTCGTAATTAAGTTTCCTTTTATAATCAGTTTTCCGACACAAAAAGCGTTTCATCAGCACGCTTAAGATATTTTCCCCATTTTAAAATGGCAATTAAAATACAGTCTCGTTCAAGAACGCTTTTGGTGTTGCCCTGGATCAGAAAGATCGCACGTCACCATAGCTTGAATGTGGTTATTTCCAGGAAGCGACAACTCTAGAAAATCGCCCAAGATGATATTCCATAACAAAGGTCTGATAATTAAGCCCTGTGTACAGCCTCTTTCGACGAAGCGCCTTTCCAGATCGCCTTCTCATCTTCTTCACGTCAGCGACGTCAAATTGTTTCAGCCCAATATCTGGTTCTTAGTCTGTTCAGAGATTTCCGGTTCCGCCAGTGGTGATTCTTGCCATTTGGGATATTTTTCTTTGGGCTAATAAAATCATCTGACGTGATATACTGACAGAACTGAAGTCTCAGTTTCAGTGCCGGATATGAGAGGTTGTGGATTTTAGAAAGCTGCTTCGCGACATCTGTCTTAGACTCTAGATGTTGAGGGTAGTTGATTATATATATGTTGTTTCGGGTATAAATATTCGTGTTTGGTTGAGTACAAAGAGTTGCAGAACTAGACTTTTGTAGTTTAACTTCTCTCCTTTCATCCCCTGGACTTCGCGGCGCTCCCGGAAGGAAAAGGCTTTCCTTTGGTATTTTTCCAGATCGCAGAAATTGTCTGTTACCTGTTTGGTGGACTGTAGGTGATGGTGTTGTTGTTGTCCACAGAGGCCTTGCTGCAGTGCCGGCCGCTGCCTCACATCCCGGCGGGGGGCGAAACCGCGGCCGCATGCGTGGCACCCGCGCCCCCTGCAGCACAAGCGGCTCCTCCCGCGCCTTCAGGTCTAGATGGCGCTGCTCGCTGGACATCCAAAGAAAACCTGCTCGCGCACCATGACGACGACGATCCACAACTCTTCGTGGCCTTGTACGACTTCCAAGCAGGCGGCGACAACCAGCTAAGCCTCAAGAAAGGTCAGCGCCATTTGACAAACTTCAACCATTAGCGGTTAGCCGCGCGCGTTGTTTTGACGACGTCCTTGATGTGCTTCAACAGCAAAGGATCAGGACAAGCCAGTTGTATTCGAATGAAATAACTGACTTGTTTCGATCGAAAACCACTGCCATTGTCCTTGATGTAGTTCAACAACAACAAAACCTCAGGACGAGCCTGTTCTATTCAGTTGAAATAAAAAATATTGATAATTTAACTGGCACCAAACAACATTGTTATTTCTCTGCTGTTGAATTACATCAAGGACGTCGTCAGAAAAACGTGCGAGATTAACAAAACTGATATGGAATATTCTGTTATTTATTTACTTTGGTTCCCCTTGCATACTATCTTCTACCCTAGTGTCTAATTTGCAGGGCATACAATGTTTTATGTAAAACTAATACACTCTAGTATCTTTTACTTTGGTACTCACATCAATAGTACATAACACATGACGCATGCGATGTAGAAGTCGATTCATGCGATGTAGAAATCGATTTTAATACTAACTGATAAAATTATCTTTGTAAATTATTAGAAAAACTTATAATTTTATTTTAACATAAACGAATTGTTTGTATACTATAATGGTAAATTTAATTTATGATTTATAGTTTTATAAAATTATAATTATGGAGTTGAAATTATCAGTGTATAAATTTTGACTTATAATTGTATTTTTTTCCAAAGTAAAATAAAAAAAAAAAAAAACACTATTTAACTAACTAACCTAACTCACAAACTATTTAATTTATGTTTTGATTACAATTAAATAAATTTAACATTAATTTAATATTTTGCGCATTCACTTTTTTTTTCTTTTTGCACATGTTTAAAGTACAGTGGTACCTTGACATACGAGTGCACCAAAATACGAGTTTTTTGAAATACGAGCCGTCGAGCGAGCGATTTTTTAAAATTTGAAGTACGAGCAAAATTTGAGATACGAACAATCGGCTTAGCGGGTCGGCCGGTTGCACACGAACCGCGCGTCGCGCTTTCCCGCGTGAATCCCCCGGCCACGGTCAGAGAATCAGTTATCAGTGTGCTCTCGCTGTGAAACCATTAATGGCAGTTCAATTAATTTCAATGGGGAAATTTGTTTGAGATACGAGTAATTTGAAATAAGAGCAAGGTTGTGGAACGAATTAAACTCGAATGTCGAGGTACCATTAATAAAATATTGAATTAGGACCATTTAATCACAATAATATGTTATAAGTAGTATTATTATAGCAATAATGTACATATGAACAATATTATTTACTATTAATGTGACACTAATGTGTAAACTACTGATTTTTGACATTTAACTGTCACATAATTTTATTATTTTGTTAAAAAGATCGCAAAAATGAATTTTCTTGCTTACTCATACAAATTTCTCACCACATACTAGATAATAGATAGTCCTAATTATTTGTGACCATAATCTTTAATAGCTATACAGTATTTGTATGATATTACAGTCTGCACTACTAACTTTTATGACACTTAATTTTTATTTGTTTTATATGCTTCCAACATGTTTTTTTTCTTTAATATTATTTCATAATTTAAATGTGAAAAAAATAATGAAATATCAAGATATTATTCTCTAATTTTGAAAACTTACAACATGCTTAAGCTTCAGCAAGATGCTACTTTCAAGTGATTTTAACTTTATTATCTCACAACGAAATTATGGAATTTCGAAAAGTTTTGTCTGTCACAAAAATCTTTACAGTGCCCGAAATAAAGAAACAAAATTTTAGAATTTAAATTATTTAAAACTAGCTGTCTTGACGAACTTCGTACTGCCTCAGAATCAGTTTTTTTTATTAACTTGGTATTGTGGCTTTTGGGCTTAGCCGTGTGTGGCGAGTTACTCTTCTCCAATATTTCGACCACCATTGCAGGGGCTTCTTCAGGGTTCACACAGTCATCAACCAAAGCCACAATACCAAATCTGGCCGTGAAAACCAAAGAAGTTTTCTATTAACTTGTTTTGGTTTAAATGAATTCAGTTTCTTATCAAGTTCATTTGAGTACTCAAAATTATTTGAAGGGAGATGGCATTGTGTGCAAATTGATAATGCATACAACGCCATCTACTGGAACCATGAAGAGTTATAAATGGTCCAACTAATACGATTTTCTTTTATATATATTTTTGCTTGAGGTGCATATTTGATTTAAATATTTTCATATGGTTATTACAGGTGAACAAGTTAGGATCCTGAGCTATAACAAGAGCGGTGAGTGGTGCGAAGCTCATTCTGCTGCTGCTCAGATGGGCTGGGTTCCATCCAACTACGTCACTCCTGTCAACTCACTGGAGAAGCATTCCTGGTACCATGGACCCATCTCCAGGAACGCGGCCGAGTACTTACTCAGTTCTGGAATCAACGGCAGCTTTCTGGTAAGTGTAAGAAAAAAAACATCAACAATCAATCCTCTTATAACATAAATAAATGCCGCAAATAAACTGTTGACTCAATAACAATTCACTGTATTAAATTATTCTCTTTTGTGTGTGTTTTTTTTAGTGCAACTGTGTTTTTAATTTGTAATTTAAAAAGCTTAGGTGGTATATAATCGGGATTATTTCACTTCCAATAATAAATGACATATGTGTGTGCCATCTGCTGCAGGACTTTCGAATTTATCTTTTACCATAATTTTATTACATTATGTTAATGTTCCATATATCGGAATAAGTAAATATACATTTACCATTTATATTTACTTACATTGTTAAAGAGTTAGAATATGAAATCAATTCCACATTAGTTGCTAAAGCATTTGTTTGTGTTAACCTTATTACAATTTCATTGATTGTTTAGTTTATAGACCTCCATAACATTTGAGTTATGAGGCGTGAGGCTATAACTGCCTAAGGATTACATTTCTTTCAATACTAAGCTGCAAAGAAACAGTTATTTTGCCATTATTCTATCCACAAACTCTCACATCTAGTTTAGAAGTTTGAAGGTCATATGTACAACAATACTTGTGTATCATGTATATTTGAGGTTGTTAGTTAATTAATGAAAGACAGGTCTGCTTGTGCTTGGTTGCGGGAAATGATTCCTAGATGGAGCATTTGGTTAGTGTGTTCAAGAGCAAAGTCTAGGACCATTAACGATCTATAAATATAGTTAGTTTAATTGTGTTCAGGTCATACCCTACAAACAATAGTTAACATTATTTATAAATAGTATGTTTAGCTGTTTTATCAAATCATATGCATGAGTTATTAACAAGCAAATGATGTCATTTTCATGGAACTACTTATCAATAACAATTATGTATTTCTGGATGCATGAAGCATGTGCTTGGGCAAATATGAATATACTAAACTAGCTGGTAAATATATAAACGGCTTTGATTGGGATGTTTGCAATTACCTTTCAGAGCAAATGTCACGTCGCTTCAGTTAGTGTAAATACATACAGTTGAATACCGACAGGTGGTGATAGTCATTCTGAAGGCTCATCTTTGGAATTCTATGACGCTTACCATGGTGCATGTGGCTAAGAGATTCGCGCATCATCCTTATTATTACAGGAACTTACTATGAATGGGTGGTCTTCACGGGACGACTTTCATCTACCACCAATTTTAATTAATAGGCTATGACTGGCATTTTACGTGTGAGGAATCAAATTTACACCAACCGGGGGTATTTTAGAGCTCAGAAATCATATATATATATATATGTATATATACATATATAAATAGTATAATGAAGAGTCTGGGGGTGTCATAAAATATTTTCTTTGCGTGAACATCTAAATTGCAGAATCATGCCAAGTGGTAAAAGATTAGCTTGAGGAGATCTTATTATACACCACATCTAATGGTCAGAGACATATTGTAAAACCGACGAATGAGCATTGTAAACTATTATATTTTAAATTTAGCTTTAAAAATGATTTACTAAATGTAATACATAGAAAATTAACAATAGGTTGGCAGTCATATATTGAATAACTGTCATTTGGCTTCCTGTGAAGCACTGTTGTAATATTGCAGTTCATTGTTTTGTTCTTGGAATCAATTGCTCTGCACTCATGGATAAGCAATCTTTATCACTGCTTCACCATGGATATTATTGTGCTAAAAGTACTTGCGTTAAATTTCAACCAACGCAATGGTTCAAAATATGTTTTTTTGTTATGTTAAGATCACATACTTTTAAAAAACTTATCTCAATTTCTTCAAGCTGAGCAAGAAGTGATCAGATCACAGATTAAGTTGATAATTACTTTTTCATGTAGAGTATATACAAATTTCCAAACCTCCATATGCCTACTTTCAAGCCCTCGGTATCTTTAAAAAACGAGATCAGTTTTTAAGAATATACACCAATATTTAAATACTTTATAAACCACTGCTGATTTATATCGATACTCAAAAACATAAATACAATTTCACAGCCGACACCATCTTAAATGTCATTTTTTTTCATTAGTAATTCAGAGAAAAATAATTTGTTTTAATTTAAAAACAATTATTATATTTATAATTTAATCATTCTTCAGGTCCGAGAGTCAGAATCGAGTCCCGGACAGCGAAGCATCTCTCTGCGCTATGAAGGGCGCGTGTACCACTACCGCATCAACGAAGACCTCGAAGGGAAGTGCTTTGTTACAGCCGAGAGCAAGTTTGGGACGCTGGCAGAACTGGTCCATCATCACTCCATGTTGGGAGACGGCCTCAACACCCAGCTGCTGTACCCGGCCCCCAAGCACAACAAGCCCACAGTGTTTCCGCTGAGCCCCGAACCTGACGAGTGGGAGATCTATCGCACCGACATTGTCATGCGCCACAAGCTGGGGGGCGGCCAGTATGGAGATGTCTATGAAGCCGTCTGGAAGAGATACAACATGACGGTAATGAAACATAATTTAATACTTGTTTTCTTTATGCTTTGTATTCTCACGGTTTTATTTGTTATATTTTCAACATTGTTCAGAGATAATACTGACTTGTAAATACTTCATTGTCACAAAATATACCTTTCTTTTTCTTTGTGTCTGCAATGTCAAATTGTTTCGATGGACCGTGTAGAGAGGTTGTGTGGATCTTAGAAAGGATGCAAAGAGCATCTTGGAAAGCATCTCAAAAGAGATTTCAGAAAGCTTGAAAAGAACTTCCATGTGGTGCCCCTGGAAACAGATTCTCGGACAACCATGCAATCTTTTCAAAACAACGACCAAGAATCGGCAATGATACCTGTATACTCAAACTAAAAGAGCGAATTTATAATGTGCTAAGCGTGAGTAAAGTATACAATATATGTTGATAGTTAAACTGATCTACAGGTGGCTGTCAAGACACTCAAAGAAGACACAATGGCGCTGAAGGACTTCCTGGAGGAGGCGGCCATCATGAAGGAGATGAAGCATCCCAACCTGGTGCAGCTGCTGGGTGTGTGCACTCGCGAGCCGCCCTTTTACATCATCACTGAGTTCATGAGCAAGGGCAACCTGCTGGACTACCTGCGTAACGGCAACAAGGACCAGATCACAGCCGTGGTGCTCATGTACATGGCTACCCAGATAGCTAGCGGCATGAGCTACCTCGAGAGTAGAAGCTTCATTCATAGGTTTGTTGAATGCACGATACCATCTATCCCTCTACTGGGTATATCAAATAATCAACATTGTGATGCCTTTATACTAAAATCCCTATTGGCTGTTTTCCCGTTTGGTAGCATTCCCGCACCGATACCAACACCGAGGGTATTGATCCACCCTTTACAAACTAAATTATAAATAAAGATGACGACTTGTTTACAATTTATCAAATTTATGAATATTTTTTCTGTAATCAGCAAAAAATATTATGGAATATATAACATTAATGAATTAAAATTTGAAATTCAAACAATGAATCTCTCTTGTTCATTCTTACATATTAAAACACAATAATAATTTCTCAATACTTTGATATGACATTATAAAATATCAAAATCATCATTCCTTCTGACTATTGAAAATATTTTGCAATGTTAGCAAAAATTAATAAATTATTATTATTTGACCATGGTTCAGAAACCACATTCAACTATATCAGCATTAACACTAAAGCTAACATTCATTGAATTTATATTTTAGGTGAAATCTGGTTTGTGAATATTGATACTTCACAAAATGATTTAAAAAAAACAAAGCTTACTAAAGCTATATTGCATCACCATTGGCTATTTTTTATTTTTATTGTATCAATTTAAATGGTAATTAAATAATAGCAAACAAAATTATACTTTTAATGTAAAAATACTTTTAAAATTTAAAAAGGCAGCCAAGATACCATAACTTAGTTTTAATCGTTTACATTTATTTATAAGTTCATTACTTTTATGCATTTTTTTTTATTGTCAGGTGATATTATAAATGATTCTTCATGGTTAATTTTATCTTTTCTGAGAACTATGATACATGTCTATGAAATTATTTTGTAGAAAGGCATTGAATGATTTCATTTATTGCGAAAAATAATATTATCTTTTGTTGTTTTGAAATCTACAAAGATACCGTTTTCCGATCATAAATTTACACTTGTGTATTCAAATGGTTGTTGCTTTGATGGTTTCCTATGTTATTTATTTGTTTTGGACTACATTAGGACTTCTTGTGTTCACATCGCAATCAATACTTTATCTTGGATAGATTGATCAGAAAAGAGTCCAAAGCACCTTTCAAGAGTTCAATAATTAATTAATGTAATTGCTATCAGCAGTATTAACAGTCAAACCTATCACACCATCCATGTAATAAGTAAATTGTTCTGAAAAATATTTTTTTTTCTCTTACAAGTTACAAATCATTTTTTTTGTCCATTTTTCATTTATCCATTCCAATGTTTCATGCGTTTTTATCTAATATTACTATTTATTATGAAAAGTTATAACTTCATATGGAAGTATGAAAAAAAAAGGAAATTTATTTGTACATATTTTTTACCATATGTGTTTTTGTTAAATATTTTAAAATGTGCGCATTTCTCCTTTATAAATAATAGTTTTATTTGATTTGCGATGTTAATGTGGATAAGTGTTTCTAAAAACATTTTTTTAATGATACCGTGATAGTCTATTTCCCATCCACCAATTGATGAAGAACTCCTGACTTTCCTCCACTCTTCTAAGTTATTTGAGAAATACTTCCTTGTCTCTTTCACATATTTTTTAACTCTCGACTCCAGTTTTTGAAAGAATTGTACAAAGTGTAGTATAAATTATATAGATTATCATTGTATGTCAATTTTTCCAGCTATTTCCATTAATTGCTGAATTTTGATTACTCTCATGACAACCTTCAAGTAAATAATACAATGAATTTCAAAGAAAATATTTTTGCGACATTTATTTGTTAAAAATATTAGTTAACAATCTAAGCAATGCTATGTGCTAATGCTATACATTTTTACACTATATCCACTCCCAATTCCATGTATATGACCACTGACCAACTTACCTTTGTTAGTTTTCTGATCAAACACTTTTTCAGCTCAAATCAGCCCCGCGTTTCAAAATCACATTTTTTAAAAATATATGAAGATTTTTTTTTTATATATAAAATCATTCTATAAGACTACACAATTACTAAATAGGCAATTTCAAAGATATGTTCTACATTTATTAACCGTTTTAGTGCTAAGCGATTTCTGCAAAAACAAAAAAAAAAAAATTGCTATGCATATTTTGTCAAATAATACACTCTCATTTCAACAAATATCAATCAACTTTAATAATTATTTTTTCATGTTTAGTTATATAAATATAAAAAGATAAATATAAAATATCAATGTTATTGCATTTACTTTTCTTTTTTGAAAATAAAATTATAAAAAAAAATACTCAATAATTATGTTTTGCCGCACAAATAGCATGTAGACCTTTCCTACAGCGAAAGTTGGTGTTTCTTTGGTTTCTGAAGATGAAGATGAGATAGAAGACTAGCTTTCAATTTGCAATATTTTTCTTATATTTTTCTTTCGTTATAATACTGTCACCATCACTATTTGTATATGTTTTTTCAGCATGCGTAGAATCACTAGGAATGGAATCAACGTCCGAAATAATAGCACGTGACATGGTTATTTAAAAAAATAGTACATGGAAATGGTAATAAGTCATTTTTAAATGTATTAGAATGCACTCTCGCTACAAATTCCGCGCTAGGTTAGAGTACGTCCTCTTCTGCAGAGCACCAACAGCACACTGAACGTCGCAGCATGTTTGTAGCATTCTAACGGTTAAAGTACAGTCAACCCTTCTATAGTGTTTTCATAAGACCTGATGATTAGCCTGATGCTCACGAGGCCTTGGCCATTTGTCCTTCAAACTAAACAACATCAAGGAAATATTAAAATAATAATGAAAATAATCTTGGAATCAACGTATTTTAATGTAATATGAACCCAAAATATTTTTCTATAATATTGACCTAGAATTCCGTATTTATATAAAAAAAAAATGTTGAGGTCACTGGTGACCTCCATGGTGGAATAAATAAGGCTAAATAAGGTCACCGGTGACCCCCATGGCGTTCAACATGTCAAAGGTGTGGTTAATCCAAAATATACAAATATCTGTAACTGTTGTATTGACTGTAATGTGTAATTTAAAATGATTATTAAAATGCGATGCGCTGTTTAAATATAGATATTTTTATTTGACAACTTTCCTTGAGTCTCTCCGGAGTGATGTCATTCCACTGCTGCGCCGTCAGGCAGATTTAGATTTCCGATGAGAGCTCGGTTTATTGTCTTGCAGGGATCTGGCGGCTCGCAACTGCCTGGTGGGAGAGAACCATCTTGTCAAAGTGGCCGACTTTGGCCTGGCAAGACTGATGAGAGATGACACCTACACCGCACATGCCGGAGCCAAGTTTCCCATCAAGTGGACCGCACCAGAGGGACTGGCCTACAACAAGTTCTCTACCAAGTCTGATGTGTGGGCTTTTGGAATCCTGCTGTGGGAGATTGCAACTTACGGCATGTCACCATACCCCGGAGTAGACCTTACCGGCGTTTACCACATGCTGGAGAAGGTTTGTACAATACGCCTGTACTTAAACACATATTGTCGGATCATCTTATAATGCTTGTAAATATCGTTATCGAAAAATAGATTTTAATTGAGCAAATTTTAATGTCATATTGGTACCTGTGTAATAAGTACTTCAGTGGAACTTCGAGATACGAGTTTAATTCTTTCCGTAACATTGCTCTTATTTCAATTTTCTCGCATCTCAAAACAATTTTTCCCATTAATTAAAATGCCAATAATCTCTTGTAGTTATAGACCGGAATCCAATATATTTTATATTCAGTTGTATAGTAATTTAATTTGGACATTACAACAGTAGAATAAACCTGTAATATGAGGCTACAAATTCCAAGTAAAGCTCACGACCGCTATAGATTTCATACACAGTGGACGGGTTAATCCGATGCAGCCCCAAAATGTTATGTGTTTTCGAATAAGAAACATATTTTTAAATGTTCAATGTATGGTTAATATATAGTCACTACTTTTCTCTTCATTGACTTACCCTTTTCGCTGCCTTAAAAAAATCTGTTAAAGAAGGTTTGTTTCTTCCTCCCTTTCAGAATGTTGCGGAAATGCATTAGGCAAGATTTATTAATTAGTTCTGATGCACGACCAGTTTCAACTTTTTCGAGGTTTCTTTTCCAAGAACCGTAAAACTCTCGCACACCTTCCCAAAATCTACTTCGCCTCATTTGTAGAGATAACCACTGCCAAGTCTGGCTCCTTCTCTAACCCAATTGCTTGCAGAATCTCCGAATGCTGCACCTCAAATGTTGCTTGTATGTCAAACCAAAATTTCGCTCGCTCGACAGCTTTTATCTCAGATACCTCGTATATCAGGGCACTTGTATCTCAAAGCACCACTGTACATCCAGATTGCCTGGTATTAATAAGATGGCCTAACGATATACAATACCAACGTGTACTCAAATATGAATATAGCATATTATAGTAAAGGTGTAATATGTTTAACTTAATGTAATTATGCAATATGTATTTTGCCTAGAGCAAAGTATTTCATGTTAAGCGTTTTCATGTCTCAAAAGTGCCAATGTACTTATTATTTAATATAATTAAACAAAAATATAACATCTCAGAACTGTGTTTGTTTTTAAGATATTTTTTTACATTGTTTTTTAAAAAAAAACTTTCTTCCACTCATTTGTAGTATTAAAAATAGCCAACATTACTGCAATAAAAATGTTTAAATGCTTATTCATCTTATGACTAGTGTGATACGTATTATTATGTACCTGAGCTTGACTATATATGAGCTTGAATCGGCTGCGATATTCTACATCATATTTTGCTGAATGAGTAAGATAACTGCTAACAATTAACATATGTTTGTAATGTGCAGGGTTACCGTATGGAGTGTCCTCCTGGCTGCCCGCCTGCTGTGTATGAACTGATGCGGGGCTGCTGGCAGTGGAGCGCCCAGGATCGGCCATCTTTTCAAGAGATACATCATGCACTTGAGCATATGTTCCAAGACAATTCCATTACTGAGGGTAATCTTACTTTGAATATCTTTCTGAAATATTCAACACTTAATTACAAAACTAGCATAATATTATTCTTTTTATTGGTTCAATAGTATGAAACATGTCAATTACACACATCCAAGAGAAGCATCAGATACTGAAATAACTCTAATAAACTAAACAAAAAAAAACGAAAACTCAGATAATAAAAGATATTTGTTGACATGGTCATATTTTTTAAATGCATATTTAAATATTTCATTTCATTTGTACTGCAAATGAAAACTACAAGAATTTAACGATACCTACTACGAAATATTTATTTTTTAGCGATTAGACCTGGCAACTTCAATGATCTTATTGTTATATTTTATTTTATGTTATACTTTCTTTATTAAACCCGAGATGAAAATGTCTTAAATCTTATTTTCTTGAATTAGTAATCCTCTTAAACAAAATGTCATTTTGTTATGGACTGACAACATCAGAAGAATAGTGGGAGTAGCTTGGATGGAAAAGGTAGAGGATAGAAAAGGATGCGGAAGGCCTACGTTCAACAGTGGACTGTCACAGGCTGATGATGATAATGATTCATTTATTAAGAATGGGATTGTAATTATTGTCACTATAATATTATGAATGTTTTTGCAGAGGTGGAAAAGACACTCCAGGAAGGCAGTTTGGAGCCAGTGGGCACTCCTCAGTTGTCGGTGAGGCGAGCACCGGCCGCACAGGAGCCTGGGCCACTGATGGTGACCTTCGGTGGCAAGCCCCTGGGCACTAAGCCAGCGGGGGCCCCTCCTGTGCAGATGCGAAGGTCTACCAACAGGCGTGGCAAGCAGGCCCCCACTCCTCCCAAGAGAACCAGGTCACCATTCACTCACTAACAATGCCATCTGTGAACCTTAATTGGATCATATCAATCCTACATATCCTTAATTGGATCATATCAATTTTACCTTGTAGATGACCTCCTTCCACATGTAGTAGTCTTATCAGTCTATCAATTGTGGGTGGGCTCAGACAAGTTCTGAGGAACAAAGTAATAGTGGTGGAAAAGATTAAGAAAACCAAACTTGTAATGTCCCGGTAGCAAAAAGTTATTTCCAACCAGTTTAGAGATTAGAAGTGACCCATAAATTGGTTGTCTGTAATAAAATAATACTTGTGATAAAATGAAAATTAATTGATTCCTAATAAAAATATACATACAATTTACAAGCAGTATCTATAATAATACATGTGTAAATATCAATAATGCAATATGTGATAATTTCTCAACTCATTGTGCGGAAGAAATTGGAAAGTTAAGAATTGAACAATAGTTGCAAAATTATAAGTAATTAAATATACATATACTATACATAAAATTCTTTAAACGAGTCAATTCATTCAGAAAAAATATTCGCATCCCGCTCCTGCCAATAAAAAATTAATATATTATAAAATATTGAAATAATGAAATAATATTCTAATAAATATTTAAAAATCCATATAGTTGCAAAAGTTTGTAGTTCAAATCCCACAGCATCTGCCGTTTATTTTTCTCCGATATTGATGAGAGAAATGTCTTAAGATGATGTATGCTGTGAATTTGTATGTTAATTATTTTTTTCAAATTAGTAACCCCTTACATTCATTACTTTTGTTTACTTTCTGTGTCTTGGTAAAAAAAACCACACGTACTGATTTTTCCATAAGTAACCTTTTTATATTCAATAGCTCTGTTTCGTATAATGGTCAGTTATAGTACTGCTCTTGTTTTCCGAGTAATTAATACTGTCACTATGAAGCACTATAATGTATGTATTGATTTTATTATTTTATTGTTATTTCAGTTTGCTCTCTTCGTGCAGCTCATTCCGTGAATCTCAGTACAATCCTGATGATATTAACGTTCAAGGAACAGTATTGGAAGATGATTTTGATGGTGAGGTTTACAAAATATCATCTATTTTCTTATGATGTATATAACTAAGAAGGTGTTTCATAATATGTAGAAATAATCTTAGTAATAATATATAAATAAGATACGGAATTCATTAGTTACAATATTTTTTTTTATCATGCAGTAGAATTTTTCATAAGCTTTTGTAATTTAAAAAGAATATTGAAAATCAACAAAAAATGTAGCTACATGCGTCATTTCTAGAAAATTGGTTTTGTTCAGCAAATGGTTGGTGAATTTATATTATGGACATCTACTTTAAAAATGGCAAAATATACAGATTTTCTTCTACATGTGTTTTGACCGCAAAAGATACTTTTGTTGGTGACAGTGCAATCAATGTCAGTACAACTGCTGTCAACTCATTATGCTCGGCTTTGTTTTATCAATTGCAAGTTATGTGCTTTTATTTTAAAACAAATATAAATTTTAAATTTATTCATAGGTGTAAAGCAATAGAGTTCCATGTAAGTACAAAAAAGTGTTCAAATTAATTTCCCAAATATACACCACTCCAAACAGTACATGTTATGTTGCTCTTAAGTATAGTAATCCCTTGATATATTCCCTTGTAAAACAATATCTAAAATTATAAAGATTTTTTTGTAATATCAAATCTTAACAAATGTAATACAATAGAAATCTCTTTTTACATGGTTTCCAAATAAATGCATTTAAAAATCCATTATGAATTTACTAATGCGTAACTGTATTACTGTTTGTTTTTGGAATGCCATATATATTCATTACTTCGATTACTACTCGGCACGCATAGAGAGGTAAACTGAAGGGGTCTCGAATGTTTACCAATGAATAATGTTTAAATGGATCTCAAAGTGATAACTAAACTATAAATAACAATAATGTTAAAGAATTCACATCTATCTAATTTGTATTCATAAAGTAAGCTACAATATAATGTTATATGAGGAAACTTATTAAAACATATTTTATCATTTGTAACACATTTTTGTAACAGTATTGCGTGTCACATATCCAGCTTCTACACAGGGAGTTGAGTGTATGGTTGAAAAGATAAAAGAATCATATTTAATGCATATTGAATTCAAAGTTTTATAATAATGTGATGCGTTAGTACTTTTAATGGATTTTATTGCATTTCTAGACAAACCATTTTTACCAAATTGAAGATTCAGGTAAAGCCATAAAATATGAAGTCATGTACAGTATTTTATTCATATCATACTAAAGCTATCTCTTATAAATAAAAACAATAAGCCTGTTAGTTATAGAGAAGATAGTGTGTAACAATTTTTTGACAATAAATAAAATTATTGAATATTTACACATAAATAAATTTGTGTGTTTACAAAGAAATGACCTTATGTCTTCTATGACCACCTATTTAAATATATATATTCGTTATCTCCCAATATATATCCTAATTCACTTTAAAATATACTTCATTATTGTTTAGTAAAAGTTGGCCTTTTTATCTTTCATTTAGTTAGGTATTTGCTTTGTCAAATAGATTGTTAGTCTTTTTTTGTGGATACGTAGGTTGGTTTTGCCAATGTTTTTTTTTATAAATGTTAGCATGACGGGATTATCTACTCTCATTGTTATGGGTTAAGAAGGTACACTATATCAGACCACAATTTTAGTAAATATTATATCTACAATTTTATTCATTTTTTTTCTTCACATTCTGGACTATAAAAACCTGTAAAATTATATTGCTGTCTAATTTCTTTCAGTACAACTATTATATTATTAATACCAGTAATGTCGTATGGATTTTTCAATTAATTTAAAAATAATTTCATACTCTTTTATTAACCCTGCACTGTTATTTAAAATATTTAACAATGCATCATATTATATATATTATTTTTTTCTTACTTACTGGTGATCTTAATTAGATTTGCTATTTTTATAAATCTCTATCATTGATTTATAGAAATATTTTTTCACTGTTCTATTAAATTATTAGTGTAGCATATAGGAAGGCTCAATATATTTTTATTAATAAATTATCCCTCAATTTACTGTAATTGATTAAAAAAAACATTGAAATATTAGAGCATTGATAGTCTTCTATTTTTCTTATAATTAGAAAATTGTTCACTCCTTTTAATTCACTCACAATATTATTTACCTAATACATAAGTAAATTATTTACATATTACAAAAAATTAAAAATATTCGTTTTTTCACACCACATAAAATTTATCATGTTGTTTTTTTATAGAATATATTATGAAATGCAGTTTAAATACATATTGGGTCAGATTTTCGATATGTGTAAGGTATATTTAAAAAAATAGAGGTTCCACTATATTTGTAATCATAAGATACACACAAAACTTATTTTTATGTATATTAAATTTACAAAAGGACTATATTTAATAATATAGACAGTAAAAATATTGTGTTAGTTTTTCAACAATATAAATGAGTGGCTTAAAATATCTTTGGTTTATTATAAATCGGCTAAACAATGTCAGGCGGCATAGTCCAGTGGTAAAGCACTTATCATTCAGGCGCCGTCAGTTCAAAACACGACCAAGCTTGGTTTTAAAAAATTTATTTAATCAAATCTAAGCTCTATACCTCCTCCCAGAGCCAACCCGTAACGATAAAAGAAATTTCAGGCCTCAGGAGTGTCAGGCTCATCATCCGATCTTCTTAAAAATACGTTGATTATTGAATAACCAAATATTTCTTTAGTATTACAGCCGCAGTCTATGCAAGTTTGCGGGCTTTTGCTTTAGAGGCTCCTGAACAATCTGTTCCCATGTATACTTCCGGGTATACATGTGTTCTGGGACAAGGCACAGACAATCAGAGTTTACAGAACTTTAAAACGACGATTTGTGGTGTACATGTGCTACAAATATGAAGCGGATGTGATAACGAAAAAATCATGAAGAAAATTTGTCATTGCGCCTGTTTATTTTAGTGTCTGGTCATCATGGTCATGTGGAATGGTTTCAGGCTTTGTGCGTGAGTTACGTGGAGGTCGTGCAGCTTCATCAGATGGATCTCTACAAGAACACACTCCCGACACGGATGAGAGTCAGGCCGAGGTTGGAGCAGCAGCTCGCCGCGCTCAGCCACCACGCGCCATACAGCAGCGTGGCAAAAAAGCGCGCACCTACCCACCCAAGGAACTACAAAAGGTTTATATTCCAATAAAAATACATCAAACCCTTAACTAATAATAAAAGTGTTCCAACCGAGCAATTAGATCAGAGGAGCAATCATAGAATTTTTCATTTCATTAATCTTTTGAGTCATTAAGCCTTTTCGATAGATTTTTAAACGATTTTCCGGCAAATTATATGGACTGTAAGATAGTTTCATTATCAGATTTGCTTATAGTTTTTGACTGGAATACCTATAATATATGTATATTTTATATTAGTTATATAGTAAGTCAATTTTGAACATAACATCAGTAGAATAAAGATGTAATCTGAGGCTTCAAATTTCATGTAAAGCTCATGACCGTTATAGACGTCATACGCAGTGAATGGGTTAACCCTTTCCTTACTGTCCTAAAAACATCCGTGAGCTCCGACGATATGCATTTTCTACATCATATAAAAATGTCATTTAAAAACCAGAAAAATGTGAATATTCCTAAATATTGCTTTGATTGACTATGGTTGATGTTGAAACTTAACATATTTTGTAATATAAGTATATGAAAAAGAGAAAAAAAACATTGCAATTAGCCGCCATATATTATAATAAATAATCCAAAGATGATAAAAATCGGTCCAGCCGTTCTTGAGTTATAAATAGTGTAACTAATCAACTTTATTTCATGTACATATTATGTCATGTCTTACATAAATATTTTACCTGCTTTAACGACCAAATCCTATTACATTTATAGTATAAAATACATTTTAATAATCAATGGTAGGCACTTATATTTCATTATAAATGAATGATTGAAAGTATAATCTAATTCTATATTGTTTTTTTGTTGTTTTTATCTTAGGAATAAAAAATTGAATCTGTAACACTGTATAGAACTGTGAAAAAAAAGAAAAAACCCATAAAATGTTTTTTTTTAACCTTCTAAAAGCTATTTTTTTTACATAAGACTTTATCTTTCCCTAACTAATTAAAATATAATTAATTTTAGTCATAAAAATTGTATGAATTTTTTTTAATTTTATTAGAATATTATTTTATTATTTCAATATTCTAATCTACTTTTATAGATCATTGACTATATTACAATATTATTATTACTTAAAATATACATATACTATACATAAAATTCTTTCAGTCATTTCTCATCCATTCAGTCTATAGTTTGGTTCGAGACCCGAGTGGTACTTACTAAAATAAATAGACTGTCGGAAAGTAATAATATTAAGCTTGTGAATAAATGAAGACTGATTGAATAATAATAAAAATATACATACTTTGAATATATACTAGCGACATCTATCGTACAATGATAACAGTGATATAAATACTAGTTTCAACGCGAGTCGGTCTGGGCATAGCAATGGCGCAGTTCGCCGAGCGGTATGAATACCTGGGCATAGTTGGTTTCCAAGGTCCGCGGTTCGCATCCCGCTTCTGCCGTTATTTTTGTGCTTAGATTGACGCGTTGAAAAAAGAATTTTATGTATAGTATATGTATATTTTAAGTAATAAAAATTGTAATTTATTTTATTTCTCAATACAGACAGTGCAAGTAGCAGCCTTGGAAGTTCAAAACGTCAAGAGAGCCATAAATCGCTACGGTACCCTGCCTAAAGGGGCTCGTATAGGCGCATACCTGGCATCACTGCGCCAGGGAGGCTTGAGCGCAGGTCCTGAGGTGGCAGAGGGAGCTGAACCAACCCGCAGTGCCCCGCACATGATCCGCAGCAACTCTTCTGGTGGAGTAGCTGCCCCTGCCCCAGCCTCCCCACCAGCTAGAGCTCGCCGGCCAACCACAGCTCTGCGAACCTTCCGCCCTTGCGATTCTCTACGCAACGGAAGCCCCGGCAAGACTTGTCCCAGTCTAGCTGACCTGGAATTCCCTCCGCCACCTGCTGACCTGCCACCTCCTCCAGACGAACTCTCATGTGTGCTCCTCCCCCCAGCACCGCCCCATGACCACCAAACAGACGACTGCTTTGTCCCACCGGCCGATGTCGACCCTTTCTCATCCCTCGGTGATGTCGCTCATGTCAAAATGAAGGAAATGTTAGAGCTTAAATTGGTTGCCGAAATCAAAGAGAGGGCAGATAAAAAAGGCCACCGACTCCTCAAAGAATCTCCTCCCAATAATAACGGGACCGATATCCATCCTTCTATGGGAGATCCGGTGTCATGGCTCGTATCGGAATTATCAGAAAGCCTTAAAATTGAGTCTTTAAAATCGAAAGACCATCAAAGTGAAAAAGATTGCGATACCACTCAGAAGCAGTCTGTGTCTCCAGTAGATCTGAAAGCTGGACTGCGTAAAACTGTTTACGCTGCCAACACTTCTAAGAGTGAGAATAACAAAAACACATTTAAGTCGCAGTTAAAAAAAATTGATCCTCAAAAAAAGTCTTTCCCATTTAAGAAAGAACAGGAAAACTTTGGTTGCATAATAGACTTTAAATCGAGATTGCGAAAAGTAGAAGCGACCGGCACAACTAATGGAACAGGGAAGAAGTCAGATTCAGACATCCCCGCTGAAGAGAATGAGGTGAAACCCGTGGAGGAAGTCAAGGAAGTTAAAGAGGTTATAATCATCCCAGAACCAAAACAAGTAGACGCCGTAGTCAATGCTCCTATATCAAAGGCCGAGGAAGAAGATGACAAGCGACGCAGCACCGGTAGCATAAGTAGCCTTAAAAAATTATGGGAACCCAAAGAAGCCATCGTCGATGCCAGCTCTTCGCAGCTAAGCCCTAAACTATCCCTTAAAAACAGCAAACAATCGGTTATACAAGAGAACAATGATGAAGTTGTCAAATCTCAAGGAAGGGACAATTTGGACATCTCCAGTAGCGTAATGTCCCGTAGTTTTAACGTAAACACTAAACCCGCAGATCGTGAAGTGTGGCCGCTGAGTGCCGACGATAAACCTGCAGTGCCTCTCAAACCTCCGGTTAAAGCCATCAAACCTGTTATTGCAGGCAAAGGAACCGGAGCTATATACGCGACTCCCACTGTGCCTGCTGTGAAACCTCCGGTTCTAGGAAAACCTTTAAAAGCCACCCGCGAACGAATTATTGACTCTGCTCAAGCGCTCGACACGAGCCTGAACGGATTTAAGAACAGCAGCAAAGTCAACGGACCGGTTTGGTTGCAATTGTCAGATGGGTTGGGGTTACTGCATGCTGCTTGTGTGGAATACTGCGCTGAAGCTCCTCCCCACCAGCGTTTTCAGTTGCGAGAGCTTGCTCTGCGGCTAGAGGCCCAGGGGCGCCAGGTGCGGGGGCAAGCCCGCACAGCAGCCGAGGCAGACTCCCACCGCCTGCTGGCTGAAGTGGCCAGCTGTGTGCGTGATGCCCTCAACGCTGTCAACCGATAACACTCCACAACAAACATTTTAATCCAATTCGTAATTTCATTTCCCCCACGATCCAAACTCAAGTATTGCAATTTTTATACATGTGTGTACATTATTTATTTTAATTTCAATATTTTGAAATCATCCCTTCGAGAAATAGGTTTTTTTTAATCATTTATTTTTATACATCAATATCAAATTGTTGGTCAATAATTAACTTAAAATTGTTTTTATAAATAGGTGTTTTAACCATTTTTTAAAGTATGATTTTTTTTTTCAGTACTTGAACATTTTTAAAAAATATATATAATCGATTGATAATCACGATATCAAATTATTTTACAATAATGAAATTTTTATCATTACTTAAATATTTTTATGCCATGAGTAATAATCAAAATATCAAATTGTTATTAGAAAAGTCTACAAATGAAATAGAACAAATTCGAACACATCACATAATTATTCTTATTATCAATTAAATTGGTCTCTACTAATAATATTTTCAAAAAAATAATTAAATCTTTGCAATATGCACAATGTCTGGAATAGTGCCATCTTTAATTTCATATTGGAATTAATCAATTGATTAAACTTTAAATCTTAAAGTTGACAGCCATGTCATTGTTTTTTTTTTATTTTTTATATAATTGAGTATAAGAAAAATTATTTGCATTGTTCTATATCAAAAGTAGATGAACAATTTGTCATTTTATTTATTTGATCTCTTCATGATTTATATTTTTATACAATACCAGTGAATATGAATTATTATCTATTTGATTGAGATTCACATAATATATTATATTCCATATTTATGGTTTATATTTTATGTATTGAACTGTTAAATAATGTGATAAAAGATTTTGATAGGTTTCTTCCTGTATTACGTAATGGTGTGACTGACATTTTGTGGAATTAATGGACATAACAACTGTGTTCAATATATGTAAATGAATTAGTGTTTATTATTTATGTTTACGATGTGTGGTACGTAGTAACATCACGAAGAACTCCCAATTCAAATACACATGCATGATGTGTATTCTTAATATATAATGTGCTTATATTTATCTTGAAAATTATGCTGATAAACCTGATGTATGAAAATAATACTTTCCAAAGACATTTAAATATCAACTTTACATTGTGATTAATTTAATAAGACTTACTTTTACATTGTTATGAGAAGTCTGGGACATTTTTTATTAGAAGTGTAGTATTTTATGAACAATGCCTATGTCCCATTCGATATACTACACTCGCATGCTTACATGAATTGAAATGTTTATATGGGTGCCATACAGATGTATTTGACATCTTTATTCTAGAGACCTTCTTAATGACTTGCCTAATAATAGTATTAAGGTGTCAAGCCTGCATGCATTTTCAACATCACTTACTATTATTAAACCATTTAAGTTAACTCGTATTTTGCTTCATTCCAAACAAAATTCTACAAATTAACATATCCATTTTATGTTTGTTTTATATCCACAATTCTATATTTGTAAGGGCAATAGGGTGTTGTAAGGACGTATATGTTTATACTTCATATTTCCATGATTTAATATTATAATACATCACAATAATTATTTTAAAATATTGTAAATTTATGCATTTTAATAATCTTTTCTTATATTACTTGAATGTAAACAGAATGTAGAATGATCAAGCAGGAATGAGTGTATTTTAAAGGAAGCCTGATTCTCTGTGTGTGGGCGTAATAAGCTTGAGTGCCCTGTTCGTTGTTTTAAGAGTATTGATATATTTTGTCTAAAGTGCGGGACAATTATTTGATTATTATTCATTGAGAGCTTAATATTTTTGAATATATATTTTCGTGATACTTAATAATCTATGAGATAAGTACAGTGTGGAAATTATAAAAGAACTTCTTTGTCATTATACTCGCCGCTGAGTGTTTGTTGTGGTCTTCCGTGACGAGGAATGGTCTGGTTGTCTGTCTCCCTTCCTGTCCTGCGATCATGCTTTGTGCCGTGTTTAAAGAGGACTAAGTGATTTCTTTTATTTAATTTTTCATCTTCTTGCCGGCCATCCTCTAGTTTTTTAATGTTTCCTTTTAATATACAATCAGAGAATTACGATTTTTAATTTTATTATGGCGAGACATTTTGTTTTAAGATAAAGTCATAATTTCATCAAATAAATCATATTTATCAATAATATAATCGACTTGCTGCCATAACGTGGTTAAAAATTATGATTTTTTATGAGTTCATTTAATTTTTAAATTAAACGTGTTCATATCAAAATATTATATTTGATATGGAATTGTCTGCTAATATTCAAAATGCATGCTGTGATATATTATATTTAATATATTTACAGAAAGGCATGTTGTGATCAGTGGTCAAGAGTTAAATGACATAATTATTATACTTTAAACATATTTAAGTAGTAATCTAAATAAGATCAAACAACTGAAAGTGATTTATTACATTATGTTTGGGCACTGATAGGTGGTACCTGTGCCAGTAGCCTGTTCTCTATATTATCTAAGACCATCAACTATATTGAATTATATTAACTTCATACCCATAGTTAAGATGATACTGATTTATGCTAGTCTTTATACATTTAAACATAGCTCGTAAGTATTTAGTGAATATAATTATACATAAACACAAATATAATTAAACCTATATATTCTTTAATGAAGACTTTTCATGTCGCCCATGTATTTTTTGGATATTATTTTGATGTCACAAAGCTATAAAATGTTTTACAATGAAATTTATTAGATACCTATATGTAGTAGCTGTAGGTATATTATAATTGACCTAAACTTTAATTGTTAAGTGTTTCGTTCATCATTTTTTTAAATTTAGATTGTTAAATTTTACTTTAATTATTGCCTCATTTTATCAATAATATTCATAATATATAACTTCATTCAGAGTACTCTATATGAAAATATGGAACAGTGTAGTGTTAATGTATCAATCCTTAACAATAATTCATCCAAAAATCATCCATATAATAATTTTATGTTAAGAGTCAGGTCAGAAATGAAAGTAATATTTAAGCAATTGTATTTTTTTCATGTTAGGTAATTTCATTTATGATCAATAAAACCCTGAGTTATTTTCTAATTATTAGTTGAATCCAAAGAATTAATAATGAAAATGGTATTTACCCCAAATTAAAGGGAACAAAAATAAAATGTTTCTTACCTGCAATTCTGAATATAGTTTTATTTAATATTTAATCTCCCCTATTCCCTTGACATGGCTTCATTACAAATGCACCTTAACACATTGTTTGCGGGGGGTTTTTTTATTAATCCACCCCTTAAAGCGGGCAATTTTGTCAGATTCGCGCGCCAAATTACGTTTCACGTAAAACAGCTATAACTTCTGAACTATTGATCATATTTAAATAAAAAATTGAGTACTTTACCTCAAATGAAATTTTCTATTATTATGCGGTCACAAATGTTTATATTTTGGATAAAAATTATAATATTCAAGGTTAAATATGAAACATTGGAAAAAACTGCACTTTTGTCGTATTGTCGATTTAGTCATTTTATGCACGGTCAACATAATATATATTTTGTAAAATACAAAACAATAAACACTTATATTGTTTAAAAGTATGATATCGTTGGAAACAGTTCCCTTTATGTAATGGTACAGTACAGAATTTACACATATACCGGGTTTCGCTACGCACTTTGTGGACCGTCCTTACGGACTTGTCCCATACGAATAATAAGTCCCAAAAATTGCTTCATGTCTTGTATTGTAATGTCTTTCCATTTGAGAGATTTCTTGTATATTTTAAATTTGTGCATATTTTGATAATAATATCTGTTAAAAAAATCCTCTCCTATGAATAAATTTGTTGCTTACGTTACACTATTCGGAGCATTAACATAACCAAGAATCACACGTTTCTCGTAATATGTTGTTACTCTAATAATAGTAATAAGTGTCAACGCGTTTAGGCGTCTCCCGCGCTCTACCAACAGTATACAAATACAAAAAACGCTTTTAAGCGTCTCCCGCTCTCTACCAACAGTATGGAAAAGACGCCTTTAAGCGTCTCCCGCAAACAATGTGTTAACAAGGCATTAATATGTCTGCATAGGTAAAATATATCAATTGTTCCATTACTAAATAAATCATTTATATTTTTTACTGCGAAGACCAAAAAGTTTTATGAGCATAATACTATGACTTGGTAAATGTAAAATAAGATGTTAAATGATGTCCATAATGACAATCCGTGGGTGTCAATATCTATTTTATTTTTTTTGAAACATTTCAAGATATACGAAATTAAGAAAAAAGAGTAACAGAACAGAAAGAAAAAAAAATATGAAGAAAAAGAAAACCAAACAAAAAAAGTCATGCTACTGATATTAAACGTTCTAAAGACTCCACAGAATTTTTTTTTTTTAATTTAGAGGGACTCCAAAGATTGTATTTTTACTTGTAAAATTTTTGAGGGTGTAATTTACGAGTATCCTATCTACAATTGTATTATTTTTTTGCGTACCAAAATAAGCATGTTAATACTTTCCTTATATTCTATCAATAGTATCGAGATAACAAAATAGCTGACTTTTTGGATATGAGCCAAGCTAACTGTTAATTTTTTTCCTTATCAGCCACATAAGTCTGTGTCAGCCGCCATTATCCATGCTTTGTCCCAACTTATCTCTGTAGGATATTTTAAAAGTAAAAATACCAATAAATTATTTAAATATTTATTTCCACATATTTCATGTTACATTCATTCACGTTGGCATTATGAGGCAAAAATAAATCAGTTATTAAAACAATATACATCCTGGACACCCTGCATAAGCAGGAATCAATCCATTTTAGGATATATAGACTAAAAACATTTTTTTAGTACTAATTTTTTTTTTGAATTCTTTATTTAAGCACATACAGGAGAATACCGACAGACAGTGATAGTAATTCTGAAGTTTTGTCATCTGTGGATCCTATGACGCTAACCATTTTACATATCTTATCTTATCTATCATATCTACATATATAAGCGCTGCATGTGGAGTGTTGATCCGCCAGCGTCATAGACTACAAGCCGACATTCGTGCGTCATCCTTATTATTATAGGAATTCACTGTGAATGGGTGGTCTTCACGGGACGACTTTCGTCTACTACAATTTGATTAATACGCCATGACTGGCATTTTACGGGTGAAGGATGAAAGTCACACCAGCTGGGGAGCTTAAAGCTCAGTGATTAATTAAAAATCTTTTTTTTTAACTCCGTCGGGGATTTAACCCACCACCGTCGGCTTGCCAAGCAAACGTTTTTGACCACTGAGCTATGTTGCCCTGCAAATCATTTCAATTCCTTATTTTTTTCGGTAATACATCACTATATTGCAGATCTTCGGCCAACAATGTGAAGTTGAAGGTTTGTTTTCTGTTTATTGACATTAATCTTGGTAGCGAGATATTTTTTCTTGCATTGTTTGTGGTGATTTTTCTAATCAAAAAATAGTTTTCTGAGTTTGGTAAGGTCAGGTTACAGTCAATTAAACCAGCTGTTTGTCCCAAACTATTTTTTTACGTTGGAAAAAAATCGTCAGTAGGTATTGTCAAAGGGAGCAAGGAAAGTGAAAAATTTCATTTTTATTGCTGAAATAGCCATATGTATATTCTTGTATATTTTTCATCTAAACAATGATACTTGAAGAGCATTATTGCAGCAGTTTTGACATAAAAACATGTATTGATTTTATAAAACATTTTAATGTTTGATACACTACAGTAAAGTGTTGCTATTTAATTTAATTTTTATATATAAAACGACTGAATTATTTATTTTATACATTCATTGTTTTATATGAAAAGAGATATAAATTCAGTGTTCAATGTTACTCCTTATTTCTTTTATTCCCAATAAAACACTTTTGAGAAGAAAACCTTATTGTCCAATAAAAAATCTCAATGTTTCTTTTAAATTATAGTCTACTTAACTATATAAAGATAGTATAAACAAAAGGAAGTAATGAATTTAAATTAAACTAGAATTTAGTAAATAAACAATTTATTTAATTTGATAATTCTATATTGATGTTTTTACAAATTAATTTTTGATGTAAAATATTACATAAATAATATAAAGATTCCAAATTATTTTAGATGCCAGTGGCGTATCTTGGATATGCAGGTTCCAGGGTGGCTACAACCAGTTCATATTTTTGACCCCAATAATTTATTTTTAAAATACCAAAAAATATATTTCTAAATTACTATTTGAAAGCCGTGAGTCTTCTGCCTCCAACGCCTAGAATATTGCGCCACTGGGGCAAGTTAAGTACCTATACTACAATTATTTATTAATTTACAATAATGATTCTTAAATTATTATTATTTTTAGATACAAAATAGGCTCTTAAAAAAATACATTACTAAATACTTCAAAATATTTATTTTAGATTTCAAATATTTCAAGTATGGAATCCATTTTTTCATCTCATATATAATCCATTTATTTCCACAGAAGAGATGTTACAAATTTATGGCGTACAGTACAAACATTAAAACGTTATACATAAATATGACATGTCAAATAATTAAAAATAATATAGAGATTATACAAATCTACAAAAAATAACGTTATACAATACAGTATAGTGACAGACATGGAAAAGTAGATGAGAAGAGACGAAATAATAACAGTGGAATACCGAAAATTTACAAACATGGAGAGTAAATAAATTTATAACTATGTAATATTCAGTAGATAAGTAGATAACATAAAGAAGACACAATACTAATCATTGTAATTAATACTTGGAACCTTAAATTAAGTATGATTAACAAACACGGAAAGGAAGCATAATACAACAGAAGTAAGTAATATCAATGGCAAAGGAGGATACAGTAATAAGACAATTAATGCCCTTGACGAATGAAGAACATATTATAAAAAAGGAATCGAGGTGAGTTGACATGATTATTATACAGAAATTATACTAGATTGAGTCAACCTGTGGGCTGGGTCTGGATGAAGGGGAATGAGATATAAAGAAGATATTTAAGATATTTTTAATAATTAGAGTTTTTAAAAGTGTTAACATGAAAGTCATTCCAATTTTAAAATAAAACTTTGATAAATTATGTGCAGTATTTGGCAATATATATTACTCTGAGACCATTATTAGTGGTAGTTATGTTAAATTTTGTTATTTTAAAATATTAAAGTGAACAGTTAAAAAATCGGTGATGTTCCTTTATTCTAAAATTGCTTATAATAATATTCACAAGCAGATGGCTCTGTTGTGTAAAAAATTTGTTTTTCAAAAATAAAATTGTACTTGAAAGAAGTTTCAGAAAGAAAAAATAGATGGTGCTATTAATTAAGTAGTTTACAGGTTACAATACAATTATAAAAACATATTATATGCACAACGACCATCTTAATTTTAGTTAGTTAAATAACTGTATGCATATTGATAACTTCTGCTTGGTAAAGCTTCGTATGACTGAGACAATAACATAAAAAGCCGATGTTGCCAGTCATTGGCAAATAATCTCTCTTAATATATATATTTATAAATATATATATATATTTCCGGCCACTGTAAATACATGTGTATTTGCTAATGTCGTTGCCAGTGAAGAAACCTCCTATGTAAAAAAATACAAAATCAAAGTTTTTGTTTTCACTGAATGGTAAAATCGACAAAATTCTATCAAATTTAGTGAAAACAAAAAAAATCTTATGTGTTAATGTCGAGAGGCAGCAATGAGTTGCAAAGACGGCCTCTGTTATGGCTTTAAAGTTATTTGGCATTGGTAAAGCTTGAAAAATCAACTATTACATTATACAGGAGGCATTCCCTTCAGAACCGACAATATGTTTAGAAATGAATTGTCTTCTTTTCGCTATTCCGTTTCTACAAAAATATTCAGTTTAAGAAGTGATCCTTAAAATAAGGAATATACACTTTTCAATGTCAATGATATAATTTTTTCATTATTATATAAAAAAGATATTTAACAATGTATATATATTTTTTAATAATATAATTAAAGAGTCCTCTTAACAATACAAGTCATCCAAGTATTTGGATTGTTTTGAAGTTTTATTTTATTGTATTGTAGTTTATAATAATTTCCAAACACAGAAAATTTTTATTAACATAATTTAAGCCAGCCCATTTTTTAAGCAAAAGTAAATTGATTTGAGTTGGATTTTCTCTTTTAACTTGTATGTAAGTTTCAACATAGACTTGATATTTCGGAAAGGGTCAAGTTGATTTCAAAAACATTATAGTCTATCCAGTGTATGAAGAACCCTATGACACATTTATTGCCCTGTGCTAAATATCGTCCGATATAACGTTGTAAAAACGTTCGCTACCTATATTAATTTTATCAACATAAACAAAAGCCTCTCTTCATATATATAATATGTTTTTTAGGTAAATATATCATAATAAAAACAAAATAATAAAAAATATACACATATTGTTACAAATTAGAAAAAATACGGCAATTTGTAACTATAATAATACAAAACTGACGCATGTAGAACCTTATTGCTGCGAAGACCAGTTTTGGGGTATAGATAATCGTATTTTTTATTGTTTTTGTAAATACCTACTTAAATGAAATATTAGAATTATTATCAATTATAAGTGAATATTAACAGGTTTTAAGAGACATGTAAAACAAACTATAAATAATAATATTACTAATATGAAAATTAAGAAGAAAAGCGAGTGTAGAGATAAATATTAGCACATAACTAAGCTAAGCTTAGCACTTACTAAGAGACGTCACACTGCCTTGAAATAATCCGACTGACTTTAGAGAACCTACCAGTTTAAGAAGTGTTGGTATTTCGTTGCGGTCATAGTATGCATACACGTGATTCCGAATTACCGCCAAATTAAAGCTATCGGGTTTTGTAATTGAGCATTTCCTCTGTCGTTTCTTATTTGGTGTTAATATTTTTTTCTCTTCTAATGAAGATTCACCGTATTTCTCCTCTATGATCCGAGATACTGTAGATTTACCGATTCCTAGGGCATCCGCGACTTGATCTCGAATGTTTTCTTTAATGAAACAACTTTAACAATACTAACAATAAATATAATAATTACAACAAAAAACACGAATCGATCGAAGAACAACGCGCTACTGAAAGTCAAACATTTGTACTGATTCACACGCCGCCATGCGGAAAAAAATGATACTAAAATATAATTATTTTTAAGAAGAAGAGAAGAAAAATCGATATAATAGAATAAAAAATGCTCCCCCATCTCTTTTACACAGAGCAATAAAAGTGCCATACGTATCAAGCTAAAACTTCCCAAATATAATATTCGCTGCACTTTAAATTCTATTATTTAAAAATAGAGATGTTTATATACGATTCATTTCGAATTCAAATTCCATTTTTTTTTTGAAGAAGAATAGAAAAAAATCGACCTAATCGAAATAAATATTTTTGCCCCATCCCTTTTACAAGGGGCAATAAATGTGTCATAGGGTTCTTCATACGCTGGATGGACTATAATCAATAAAATTCACACACTTTAAATTTTATTAAACCAATCTAAAATTGAGCCGAACTTTAAAAAAAATCTTATTAGACTCATGATTGGAAATAGTCTCTCAATTATATTACAGAATAAATACCAATAAGGTTCACACAGCTCTAATTGATGTAATCAAAATATATATATACATACTTTATTGTTACACTACTTATTTTAACAGTAGTGGGACATATATATATATATACTTCTACTTAACTTACACAAGAAATAATTATATCACATACAAAGCGACGAATAATATTTATAATTTTGATTTATAAAAGTGTACAAGAATATACGCTATTATATTGTTAAACAAAACGGTCAACAATTATTGACAATTATTGTCAATAATTTCATTGTTCTTGACTACATTTACTAACATCATTTGTTTCCAGATGGGTTTTTAATAAATAGGGTAAGCAGGGTTTATTGAATATAAGTAATATTAAACTGAATTTCGACGTATCTAAGCTAAAATTTAAAAATATATTTTTTCTCCATTATTTACAATTCAAAATGTATGTGTCTAGTTTATTTAAATAACGGGTTATTACCCTGTTGACCCTATTTAACAAAAACTTATTTATTAGCTTTAATATCTTATTCAATAATAATTAATTAATTTGCATTTTTTATGTATCATACTTTTAATGGTACTTATATAGTAATGTTTCACTATCACATAATTCATTGGCTAATGATTGAAAATTATGCAATTAACTCAATAATAAAATAAACTTCTAAGCCTCATTTTACACACCCTCGGTTCAAATCTTTGAAGATGTATACTCAAGAAATCACTAATGAAGAGCAGACGCCTTAAAGATCATTGGTGCCATGATGCTTAGTAATGAGCGAGACAACTATGAATACTAAGTTTTAAATATACTCTTAAATATTATTATACAATTTCTAATAATACAACAAAAAAGATTATGGAAACACATATTATTGTCGACATTTCTAAAAATCTTATTTATTAAAAATATTCCTTCCACAAAGTACCCCTGCATCTGCCAATATATTGCGGTAATTATCATGTCTACTTTATAAAATACTTTTAGAATGTTAGATATTATTTAGAATGATAAGCAACTTTTTAAGTACGAGGTATTTATTGTTTTCCCTCAGTGTTCCTCTGTCAAAGGGTTTATTTTTTCTGTCGACGACTGACAGTCAAAATACTGATGCAATAATTTTATTTAAAATAATCCTTATTCGTTATTTACTGAAGATATCACTAAAGCTGCATGAATCTTTCCCAGTTGCATTCAATATCTCACGACTTTGTGTTTAGTAAAGAAAAGAGAAGAAAGGCTTCTCTTTCAATGTTTTTCCCTACATTATCAATATCAGTTTATAATTAAATAATATTAACATAATCATTTTTAATTCAATCTATAACCCAATTAATACTATCTGGAGTGGGATAGAATGGACTTATGGAAAGTATTGTATAAATTCACCATTACATTTGACTGAGTACAGCAAGTCATTTGATTGGCAATTACTAAAAAATAACATTATCAGATCAAACAGAACCTAACCGAAATTTATATAGATGCTTTAAATTGTAAAACTCTATCAACAATTACAATTATAGTAAATATAATTTATTTTTATTTATAGTTATTTAAGAATGATTAGAATAGCTTTGTGATTTTGCTATACTCTAGTAAACATATTGGCAGCCCACCGCTGCTATCTGTTAATAAGTAACTTACAAATCAATTATAGTAGCAAATTATTTATTATTGTAACGGTTCAGTGTTAATGTTTCTAAAATTAACAATTTCAGTATATTAATATTTTCTATAATTTATTATGTAGATAAATCTTTAAATAAGCATAATCTACTAATGGGCTAATTTGAATCATTGCATGGCATGATATTGCTTTCATTTGAATTGATTCTTTGGATCGATAGCAATAATCTTAAAAATACTAACACAAGCAATCAAAAATGTCATTTATAAAATGTATCTTTATAGACACTTCAAAGATCAAGAATTATGTAACATTTGAGAAATGTAACATAATTGCAACAACTGTAATTTGGCTAGATTAGGTGTTCAAAAATATTATAGTTTTTTCCTGCATTTCTATACTAGTATTACACCTTCAATACGCGTAAATTAATGAAAATTCCATTTTGTCCACTAACTTGAATCTCAAAAATATATGTTTTTTACAGTTTTTCTCCATCAGTAGAGAGACATATACACATAATACTCTCACACGCTCATTACCTCTTCCCAAGTTAGGTTTATAAGATTTACATCTCACTATCATGTCTGTGAAATCTGGAATGTCCCAAAAATAGGTAACCATAAACAAAAATTTGCAAAAACAATGTAAATGTTTTTAACCAAACCTCGACAGTAAAATTCTTATAAATCTATTAATTCATTAATTTTAGCTGCACAACATTTTTTACAACGGTCTTGTGACATTATATAATAATATTTACAATCAGATAATTAATGGTATGTATGTATTGTTTCTACACAGATGAAGACAGTTCCTAATAATAATACATCATTATAATTGTACTTTATGAAAAAGAACATAGATTATATGAATTTTTTAATTTTTATTAGAACATTATTTTATTACTTCAATATTCCAATCCACTTCTATAGATCATTGACTATATTACAATATTATTATTACTTAAATATACATATACTATACATAAAATTCTTTTTTCAACGCGTCAAACCAAGCACAAAAATAACGGCAGAAGCGGGATGCGAACCGCGGACCTTGGAAACCAACTATGCCCAGGTATTCATACCGCTCGGCGAACTGCGCCATTGCTATGCCTAGACGAGCGGTATGAATACCTGGGCATAGTTGGTTTCCAAGGTCCGCGGTTCGCATCCCGCTTCTGCCGTTATTTTTGTGCTTGGATTGACGCGTTGAAAAAAGAATTTTATGTATAGTATATGTATATTTAAGTAATAAGAACATAGATTCGTCATTGTTTATAATAGTCATTTAAATTAAAATGGTTTTGTGTCATATTATTTGTCCTGACTCTCAGACATAGTCAAAAGCGTATTTTTATATATTTTCAATTTTAATTTCTTTGATTCAATTTAAATTACTATTATAATTATGCACTTTCAACAAGAAATCGCAGTTACTGATCATAACTTACTTATTGTTTAATTAGATTATAGTATGAAGAAGATATATTCACATTACCATCATCGCCTTTTTGTTACTTTGGTAGATATCCATTCTAAGCCTAGGAGTAATCTGAAACAGCAATAATAACATTTATAGTTTAGTCATACCATTGCACAACAATTACACTTCAGGAGAATACCGACAGATGGTGATAGTAATTCTGAAGTCTCATCTGTGGAATTCTATGATGCTTACCAAGGTGCATGTGGCTAAGCGCTGCATGTGTAGTGTTTATCCGCCAACTTCATAGACAACAGCCCGAGATTCACGCATCAATTTTAAATTCACGAATTTAATATGAATGAAAATAAAGTTTTCTTGCAACCTGTCGATGATGTCTCGCAGATGGAGTGTTTCATAGTTAAGTAAGCATACTTGTAACATTGCCGAATTGGAAATTCATCATCATTATTAGTCTGTGTCCATCCACTTGATATCCTCCTCTTCCATTTAAGACATCGATTTACTGGATGAAGGATGCAGGATCAGGTTCACAATATAAACACTTGTCTATGTTTCACATACACGTTTATTCGTCAATAACGTCGCCCGTTAAAGGGCCGCCATTAGAGGCGGTCCTATCACGATGATGGGCGAGCTGCGACTGCTTTCCTGCTCTCACATTTCAGCGGTACCACCCGCCAAGAGGACAGTTGTACCAACTGTCAATGGACCAACTGTCATAACAATTATTTTGGCGTATGCAAACACCGCTTAACATTCGATGTAGATGTCACGCGTAACCAAAATAATAGACAAAAGATCGCTTGTTGAGGCTTTACGGCATCGGCCTTAAGGAGCTATATCAAGCTGATATCACACTGTTGAAAGCAAGCCTCCCGCATGAGTCTCCATCCTCTTTGATTCTCCGCCTTCCGCATCCAGGCCACTCCTGCTATTTTTCTGACGTTGTTGGTACATTTAGCCTCCACTACTTGAGTTCGTCTTCAGATTTTCTTGTTTCGGATTATATGTTTTAAAGACACTTAGAACATGGATCTCTCCATGGCAAATTATCAAGCAGAACTGACAAATGCACAAAATACTAGAACTAGTATATATAGTAATAGTAATAATAAATAGAACAAACCCTTCTCCTGTGAGAGCACAGCAAGGTTGAATATGCCAGGGTTGGCGCTTGATAGCTGTTAGTTGTAATTCTTGAGAAATCTCCGCTGCAGTCATGGAACCCTTGACATCCTGCAATTACAATATATATTACATTTAAAAATCTGTTGACTAAATGTTTTAATAAGAAAAGTTTAAGACGCAATTATATCAAAATTATAACTATTGTCTGAAGCAGTGGTTAATTGGCCTGAAGGGTGAAAACATTTGAACCCTTTATTCCATTCCAGCCCTAATTCACACCGGCTATTGTTTTTGCAAAATGTAGGGTTTTACGCATTCCGACTGCCTCACATTTATCTATTTGAATGTGTTGAACCTTTTTTTACAAATATAATTTGGGACCGCCAGTATGAACTAGGCTTAGTAAAATTTTCAAAGTGATAAGGACAAAATATTTGCAAAGCAACATTTTTCAATTCTGATTATTTAAAACATTTTCAAACGCACATTTTTATTTTATATATATACAAATAAAATCATTAATTGGTATTGTGGCTTTTGGGTTTAGCCGTGTGTGGCGAATTCTCTAGTTCAAATAATTCGATCGCCATTGCTGAGGTCTTCTTCAGGGTTGATGACTTTGAAGAAAACCTCCACACACGGATAAACCCAAAAGCCATAATACCAGATCTAACCGTAACCTAAGAAGATAAATAAAAAATCATTAATTGTTTACAGTTTGCTTAAAAATTCTTCGCCGACCATCAGTGAGTGCAGACAATCATAAGTACGTAGTTGGTGAAACTTAGGATTTAACAAAAAGTGACAGATTTGAGACTTGCTAGCTAAAAAGTCACAAATGTAGATTTGTAGTGGCTACATACATGTTTACATATTTACATTTTAGCTTGACATGAATATAAATATTTAACCCTTTCCCTGCCACGGACGAGTTAACTCGCCAAACTCGTTAGGTCCCGCCAGGCCACGGACGAGTTAACTCGCCAGATCATTATTAAACTACACAATTTGTGACAACCCTGTTCGTATAAATTATCACAACATTATTTATCAATTAAGTGTGTCTATTCTAATGGAAAAGGGGAAAAACATCCAAATTTGGTAAGTTTACATTAAATAACATTATATTAAGCACTAGTTGATTTTTTTAAATGACTTTTCTGACATTGAAAACGGCTGGCCTATGGGGGTCTTTCTTGCACAATTGGTCTGGCAGGGGAAAGGTTAAACAGCTTGAACAACAGAAATCTTTGCACATTGTAATGCAAAGATTAGTTCCTTTAAAGCTAAAGTCATTATTTAAATTTTTTATGTGATGCTCTTAAAGCAGATGATTTTTTATCATAGTTATTATTTTTTTGTTTTTTTTTTACTATATTTTCATTTTATATTTTAATATATTTCCCAGAGATTATTATATTATACATTATAATACGGTAAGCTTGTGACAGGTTTCTTCAGCACTAAGCCTTAAAAAATAAGTATTTTACGCCAGTATAGTGTGATTTTTTTTTTTGTCAAAGTATAATTCAATACATAGGATCTAAATAATAATAAAAATAATAAAAATGAAAGATTTTTAAAATTGAAAAAAAAAGCTGTTTTTTTAGTAATTACTTATAATAAAAGGCATTAATGTATATTTTGAAATAGAAAAATCTCTTACACTTCTTATTCATCCAGTAGGTATTATTTTATGTGAAATATTATAAATTTAAAAAATTGACAATTCAAAATTAAAAATATTTAGTTTTATTTCACATTTATTTATATTTTTATGTGTAAATTTTTTATTAAGCATTAATTTAAAATTAAAAAAAAAGTGCACATAAGTACTTGTGTGTATTTTTTTTTGCAAAACTAATTACGATTTTTTATGTTCTAATCAAACATAAAAGTAATTTTGTGATTAGGTTTTGGTTCATATTACAAAGAATGATTTACATAATATTATGAAAAATTACATATTCATAGTGGATGGAATTATTAAATCAACATAGAAAATGTGCGATTTGATCTGATCATGGAGTTTTATGATCCAAGTGATTTTTAAAAAATACTTTCACATAAAAATATGGAATGAAATAAAGTAACGTATAGCAGAATAAAATACAAATATAAATAAATATACGCAGCAATAAATACATTTATAAATAATCAAATAAATACAGGAGATTTTGGTCAGCGAAACGCAATAAATTATTGAAATAACCTGTTTGTTGGCAAACACAAGGAGGCAAGCATTGACAAGCTCCTCATGGGACAGCATTCTATGAAGCTCCTCTCTGGAAACTGTCAGGCGAGCTCGGTCAGTAGAGTCAATCACCATGATCACAAACTGAAACATTAATCAATCAAATGTTACTTTTCATACATTACACCATTGTTGTCCTGAATGTGGAAGGCAGAGGATTGAAGAGCATGAAGATTCATGCGGGAGGTTTATGTTTAACAGTGGAACGATAGACTGATGATGATGACCATTGGTGCATAGGTAAATAATAATTTTAAATTTTGTTTTGTACTTTAGTAGTTCAATTAAGTGTTTGAATGCATATAATTGTTCCAAAGCAATAAAGTGTTTTGTTATTAGCTGTATTGGTCTCCCAGCACTGTTGTATCAGTGTCTCCTAGACTCTGCTGGAGGCAGCGCGACCTACACCGGCCTCTGATACACCAGTGCTGGGAGACCAACACTGTTCACTTTGCAAAATTCTGTGTTTATTATTGAAGCAACCATTGATGCACTTCAATATAACAATGCACAAAATCCCATAAACAAGTACTTCATTTAAAAGATTCATATGGAAAAGAAAAAATGCGCGTAAAAGCTATAAAAATCAATTTTTATAACAAGGTCTCAGATACTGTAGCTATCCATTGAAATAGCAAACGGTTGACGGCTTTATATACATGCAAATCTAACAAATAACGCCTACTTATTGTTATTTCGTATATTAATAAAAAACAACTTAACGCTGTGACAAAATTAGACAACTCTTCATAAAGTGAACAGGCATAGACAGTTTGGAACATTATTATCGACTGAAATCTTGAAAATAAAGTGCATATACTGTGCTGTGATACAACTGCTATAAAGGTCGTATTAATGGTGCCGGTGTGCTTTTTGAACACAAACTGAATAGAGAGACGCTTATTTTTACATCTCGTTAACACATCTACATAAAATGGTATTAAAAGGCGTGTTTCCAGCAAAAATTAATCAAATAACTACAAATTACACAAAAAATCTTGAATAAAAAGGAAAAAGATGCATAAAAATAAGTAATCTCAAAACACTTATTAATCGAAAACACAAAAAAGTGAAGATTAAAAAAATACATTAAATTGTGTGATCTCAGTTAAAAAATTTTTTTTTTATAAATTAGTATAAAGTAAAAACATTAAAAATAAAAAAAGTTAATAATAAAAATATTTTGCGTGCTAATTTTAATCCTCATTTTTTCTGAAAAAAAAAATTAGGTGTCGTCTTATTTCAGAATCCACACTTTTCAGTTTTTTTAAAAACTTTCTGAGCGATGTAATGTCAAAATTAATTATTTGAATAATTTTTGCTTCAAACACAATTTTTAATACTAGTTCGCAAATATCATAATGACAAGCAAAAATAAGCATCTCTCTATTCAGTTTCTGTTCAAAAAGTGCACAGGCATCATTAATACGACCTGTATTTAAAGCGGTTGCAAAACAACACAGACTTTGCACTTTATGTTCAAGATTTCAGTTGATAATAGCATTCCAAACTGTGTGTCCGGCGCAGTGATAAGTTATTCATCATTACTATACGAAATAACTATAAGTAGACGTTATTAATAAGATTTGCGTGTTTATAAAGTTGTTAACAGTTTGCCATTCTGATGGACAGCTACAGTATCAGGTACCTCGTTATAGAAATTGATTTTTATAGCTTCAGTGCACACCTTTTCATTTTTTTAATGGATGACTTGTTTATGGGATTTTGTGCAGTGTTATGTTTAAATGCGTCAAAAATTGCTTCAATAATAAATGCAGAATTTAGCAAAGTGAAAAGTGTTGGTCTCCCAGCACTGGTGTATCAGTGTCCCCTAGACTCTGCTAGAAGCAGCGCCACCTGTGCGGAGAAATTTATAGAATTATAAATAAGAATCAAATAAATAAGTTTCTTGAAATGATGGTTTATAAAATGATGCAAAAAGAGTTGACAGTATTGACATATTGATCATCATGTTATCAAAGGCGCGTCTTTTTCTTTTTTTATCAGTTTTTGTCCTCTCCAGGTATAATAACCAATTACTTACCTTATACCAGGTATAATTATGGTAATACAATTTGTAAAGATATATTGCAAACATGCCTTTTCCCAATAAATATCGCACTTACAAATAGTGAGATTTGCACTTATAGTGGCACTTAAATTAACTGCCAGTATTTGTCTAATAGAGAAAAATTTGGGAACCAGTAATTAAAAAAATACATTTTTATAACCGCGTAACAACACAGACATGTTGACTAAATGAAAACAATACACATCCCAACAAAACAAATACATATATATATATATGTTTATTACTTAAAAAATAACTTATTAAATAATAATAGTTACTATCAATAATAATATACATGTTAATTGAAAAAAACATTAAGTTATGATGTTTCTTCAATCGCTTGTCCTAATACTGAATACAAAGACATTAATCTAGAATGTACACTAGATATTTCTCTTATTATCAGCTCTAAATGTATATTTAATTGTTAAGGTTGCTCACTTCACTATTGGTGTAGTAGGTGTTCCATGCCGCTCTAAGACTCTGCTGTCCGCCCAAGTCCCACATAGCGAAGCGCAAGTTACGCCACTGCACTTCCTCAACATTAGAGCCAATTGTGGGACTAGTATGCACTGTCTCTCCCAGTAGCAATTGATATAGAATCGTTGTCTTCCCTGCATTGTCTAGTCCAACTAGAACCAACTTGTGCTCTGAAATCATATTAAATACAAAATAAAATACATAAATTCAATAAAATATCCATTATTGGTGCGGGTGTAGACAGTCTCATGTCGATAATAGTAAAAACATCAAAATAGAAGCATTACAAAGAAATACTATACAGTGGAACCCCGTTATTTCATTCTCGCTCTTATACTTTTTTCCTCATGATTTGCAAATTTTGGTCCCAGCAAACACTCATAACTAACAATGTTAAATAATCCCGCATAAACTGTACTCCGATTTATCATTTTTCTTGATATATCGTCTAAGTATTATGGTCCTCTCACAATTTAATATTATCCTGATTAACCATTTTTTTGCAAAATTCTCAAAAGATAACACGCAATACGGCGATGAAGTTTGAGACATGCTATGTTGCTAGGCAGTCAGCGTGTTTGCTCTTTTTTATGTAATCACATGATCGTCATAGAGCACAACTGGTCGAGACCAGTGCATTCTATGACGTTCAGCCAGAGGGCTGGATACTGCATGTGGGAAATGTGTGTTGTGATTGTGTGTGAGTTGCAAGTGTATATTTATCTGTTTCTTGTAGAGATCCAAATTGTAAGAAGGAGGAAATATAGATGCTGGAAGCATTTCAAAGCTTATCGGTGGCATTTAGAAAGAATTTTTAAAAACAGACAATTCTTGGTCGACACACATTATGCGTGTATGGATGTTCGGCAAGTCTTAAATGAGTTTGTCGGTTGTGGGTGGGTGCAGGGGGAATTCCTTCCTTAAATTCCGAAGAACAACGACTGTGGCAATAACGGTAGAAAAGACTACGTGAACCAATCTAACGCTTGTGTTCCAATGATTTTTAGTTAGTTAGGTTAGTTTTTAATTAGGTTGATATAAGAGTGATATTATTTATCAAACAAATTGCTCTTCATTGAACTGAGTCAATTAGATTTAGAAGGTATTTTGGGGCTCCGACCCAAAGGTGACTGCTACATTTAAGGATGGAGCGGATTCGTCCTTATATAGAAGAAGAAGTTGTTTGTCGGTGAAGTACCGATGTGATCTATATAGCACATGTAGTTTTTTTGGGTTCGAGACCGGCTTTAGACTTAATTAAGTCATAGTATTTGAGTATATCTGAGATTGATGCTCCAAGGATGTGAGTGGAACTTACTTTTCCACTAACGTCTCAACGTGACACCCATGTTTTTGAACTATATTGTCTGTGTCTTTGGCAGGGAACCCCGTGTGACATCAGCGTATGTTGTGTGTATAATGCAAATGTGATGAGGCTTTGTTTTAATTGAAGTGATAAACTGCAAAGAAGCAACTTAGTATTATGGACTGTTAAAAAAAAAAATGTATATGTATGATATATATATAAAGAAAGATTTTTATTATTATTACGTATATGAAGGATTCTCGCTTTTTTCGTTTCCCGCACTTATCGTTTTTTAGGGTCCCTTGAAAAACTAAATAAGGAAGTTTCTCTATACCGTTAAATTATTTTGTGAATACGAAAACTCAAGAGACTTATAAAATCACCAAGAATTATTATTTTTTCTATTTTTTTTCCTACGTTTTGAAAATCGGAAGTCAATGAAACTCAAAAAAATGTATAATTAAAAACAAAAGAAATCCAAGGCTTTTTAATCAGCAAGTCTTTACCACTTCTTTACCTGTGATTTACCTCAATGTTTTTATTTCCGATTGGAAACATAAACCCCTTATAATAATAAATCATTTAAATATAAATATCATGAAATGCAAATATTCTCAAAACAACAGTATGGTACATATAATTTATTTTGCTAGATTAATTTACATGCAAAAGTGTTATTAAATGGGCTTTTAATTATTATTCCATAAATTTAAGACATAAATTCATGATTATTTGCATATTGAGATGATGTTAGAGCTAAGTGTCCTGTTGGATACGTAATTTAAATGAGAAAGTTGTTAGCAGTCAATGTGAAAGCAGGGTGTGAACATGAAAATATATAAAAATATTAACCTTCGTTGCCGAAAAAGCTCCAAATCTTTGAAATTAGGAGCCCCATTTTATTTAATGATATAAAATATTTTTGATTGTTGCGAAAATATTATATGCCAACCATGTGGCAAGAGTGTAACTCGATCAAATAAAAATGACCCACATATGTTAACTTAAAAAACGGTATATCGTAGTGGTACAAATATTTTCGCATATAAATTTGTAATCTAAACTAAATAATATTGACCAGATAACGAAAATTATTACTCAAGTGACATTTGTACCACAGTGTCACTGTTCAGACAATATGGACTAGAAGTACCAACCAATATGTTGATACTTTAATATTATACACCATTCTACCAACTGTAAAGAAATGCAACAAAAAAATACGGAACTTCAGATCGATAATACCTAATAAAAAATATCAGCGAAATTCTATAATTTAGTACCTACCTAAATTGAAATTAGTAATACATACTATTTTTTTAGTAAGAAACTAGGTTTTTTTAATGTCTAAACAATTTGCATTTATTAATGCGCATAGTTGTGAAAATAAGAAACAATTTTGATTTATTTTTAAATTAAAATAAAACATTCGTTAACAATTTTATTAAAACCTTTATTGATTTTCATAATAAGATACCTATCAAGCGTTACTGTTTGATGTTTTTATTACTAATTTTTTTCAACAAAGCATTTTGTTATTTAAAAAACAAAGGGGCACTGTTTTAATAATTTCTCTGTTTTATTTTTTTCTCTATTATTTTTCCATTTATTAAATACCATATAATTTAAATAAATATAGTGTCTGACAGGCCTTGAGAGTATTGGACTAATCATTCAACTTTCTTTTAAAGTGATGATTTACAATTGTACAGTGTCCGATTCAATAGATTACAAGTTGTTAAAGGCAGGGTGCTAAAGGATTACGACATTTTTACGACCTTATAAAATTATTACTTATAATACTACGCAGTTTTTGTAGTATATTAGATATCTTTACCCTTTCGCATCGGTTGTCGGCATATGCCGTCATAAGATTCCTCGACCGTTGATATCGGTTGACTTGATATATCGTTTTGCTACTTTCTTAGAATAGTTTTTTATACATCATCTGATAGCTAAAGGATACAAGAACGAATGTGATATAAAAAAATAGACCAGATAAGTACATTTATGCTTCAAATACTAGTTTTATAATTGACAGTATAATTTGTATTCAAACCAAGCCGTAGTGAAAGGGTAAATAGGTATCGTATGCTACGAAAATACCAACAAATGATGCTACGGCTCGTAGCCAAATTAAAATGTATTTGTTGGTAGCTGGCAGCACTGTAGTAGTTGGTACGTTGGGGCAGTGTCTGGTGAGCCGTTGAGCAGAGAGGCGCCTGTAGCCTGGCTTGTCTTCTTGAGCGAAGGAGCGCCCCGCCATACGTGTCTTCATCATGCACTCCAGGAGCCCCGGCTGTCGCCCAACGCGCTCCGTGGAACCACGAGCTGAGACACGACGACGTCCAGCTCGTTAGACATTACAGCTGTCATTGCTCCGCAGTACAACGTACGTAAACGTTCCATTTAAAACAAACTGTTACCGTTCCTGTTTTCGTTCGTTCTAATGTATGCATAAATACATGGTTAATTTATCATGACTTTTCTCTTTATCTGCATTATTGAATGTCTTATCTTCTTATTCCACAATTACTATTAATCACATCATACAACACAAGTACATTGAACATTATTAATTTAGATATATCGCGAATTCATTGTTATCAATTTTCGATTTGCTATTTCTAATTTTCATGATTTATATCAACAATCATATGAAAATTAGGGCGGTTTTTTCGTTTTCCATAAATATTGAATGAGATTTTCACTTTTCTGCGTAATGCAGCTTCAGGTACCTACCTATCTAGGTACTTCGATTGAACGCAATAATTAAAATGTAATGTCAATACACGGAGTATTCGACAAATTGAGGCAGGACCAACACACAACACTTATTTTAATATTAAACTTGTATTTTTATAGCGATTATACTGCAATAAATATTAAACTGATATAATGTAATACGTTTCACAATATCACAATATCACACCTTCTTTCATCTCTGAAAACATATATGTGGAGATTTATAAAAAAGGGTTTTTTGGAATTATATCATGAAAGCATTTACTTTTACTACAGCATTTGAATTAAATAATCTAGAAATGGAATTTCCATTTTAATTTCGTGCGCATTTTGCGGCACCGACATAACATGTTTGTAATTTCTTTGTTACAACCAACAACAATATCGACGTTGATATACGTGTTAATGTTATCGATATCGATGTTTATTACCGAAATTTGATTTAATTGAATGTTATATTGATTCGCTTTATCAAATATACACCTAGAAAGAGGTTGGCTCTTTGTTACGAAATATTGTAGAGGGCAATCAATACGGGGGATGCATTACCGGCAATACCTGGAACATAGCATTAGCGCTGCTGCACATTTAGTAATATGGCAATAGACATCTAAATTAATTATAGCTGCATTTAATTTCATCATCATTATCATCATCATCCTCCTTGATCATAATTTACCAGCGTAAATCATGTACGTGATAATTTTCGTTTCTTTTAATTTCTGTAATGTATCGTCACCACAAATCGCCGCTACTCAGCTCTGTTAGTTGCCATTGTTCATGGCTCGTCGCAAGACATCAAAACACCCGAAGATATTCTTATAGACAAATCGGATGACTGACCCGATGCTCCCGAGATCTGGACCATTTAATCGTAAGAGGCGATTCAGTTTAGAATGACAAATCGCCGCAAACACAATAGGAGAAATCTTGAGATTTCGTGCAGTGGTGTTTACATGTTAATTAACGAAAAGTGCGTTCAAGGCCATTGTCTCTTGCTCAATTTGATTCTTGTTAAACCAAGGTGAAATAATATAATAATACAGTGGAACCTCTCATAACGAGCATCATTGGTTCCAGAAACAAATTTTCCCATATAAATCAATGTAAAACACGATAATGCGTTCCATGCCAAATATTTTTTTAACGTTTATTCAAATAAAATAATATGCTTACAAATTGTTAAACATCGTAATAACCTGGATAAAACACTTTTAAAAATCAAAACTAGCTTATTATTTATTAATTTATGAAAAATAATTAATTATTTTTACTAGAAAGCTGTCTAGAGACATTTATTTAAACCGACTCTTTAAAATTTACGTACGAGTGCTAAACGTCATGTGACTTCCTAATTTTAGTATATTTTAGAAAATATAATTGATAAAATGCTGATTATAATTGGGTAATACAGAGGCATGCTGATTATAATTGGGTAATCAAGTAGTGGATGCTACCCAACGAATAGGCACACTCAAGTGGCAATGGGCAGGACATATCTGTCGAAGAGACGACGGTCGATGGGGAAGAAAAGTATTGGAATGGCGCCCAAGAACTGGCAAACGAAGCATTGGCCGACCATGTCCAATTACTAAATACCATACCAATGTGATTTGAAACATTTGGACACCACAAATTGTCGTTTAACAGTTCTGTGAACTCATATATTATTATCTATGTTTTGTCCCAGAACACCTGCACCGGAGGTCCACATGGGAACATAGATGGTTCTGGGAGTCTCCAGGCCAAGAGCCGTACCATATAAATATATGGGTGTTTATTATCTTCTTATTCTCCTTAAGGAGATATGATGATCAGCCCGACTTTCCCTAGGCCTTGACAATTTCGTTTTGTCCTTAAGGGGTAGCTCAACCCTACCGGGGGCATGTATATAGCTTAGATTTCATTAAATACATAATTTAAAAAAATCAAGATTGGTCGAAAGTTGAACTGACAGCGTCTGAAGACAAATAAACGCTTTAACCACTGGACTATGCCGCCCGGCAAATTTTGATAATAATAAATTAACATTTTTAGATAGTTTGTCATCTAGTTACTAGCAATTGAGTAAATATTTTAGAACTATTAAAACGTTTAGATATAAATAACAAATTGAAAATTAAAGTAATGATCGATCAATGCTGCGACTTGTGTAAAGAATGCAAGCTTCTAACAGTGGCGCCTTTGTTTACTTATAACATTACTTACCGTAAGTTACTGCCATCGATATCGGAACAAGGGGAAGGCACTTCACATTGTTTACGTTTCATATACAGGTTGTCCTCAACTTACGACCGAGATACGTTCCTGGACTTTGGTCGTAATTCGAATTGGTCGTAAGTCGAATTTCATACAAAATATGTACATATGTACATAATTACATATCAAAATAAAACATGTGTATTTATTAATATATTTTTTTTTGTTAGATTTATACTTATTTATTAATCCAAATAAAATATTTACTTCATTAATATCTAAAATATTTACATCAATAATATTTTAAATAATTACTTCACTAATATTTAAAGTGTTTCGTCAGCTGGACCTATATAAGTACAATCCATTGGCTCTTCAACAGTAGTGGAAGACGAAGCAGTATTAATCTTTTAAAAAAACATATCCAATTTTAATTGAGTTGTTTGTTGTTTTTTTCCCCGTATATTTCTTTGTAGCAAGCAAGATCTTCCTGAGTACGGCGGTTTATACTCAAAAATCTTTCGTTATCCGAATCCATTTTTGCAGATTTTTGCATTACTTGGTTAATTTGAAGGAACGCTGCTTCCATTTCTTTCAATACAATTTTTTTTTGGAGATTCCATGATAATTTTTTTTTTGGTCTCTTCTTCAACCCTTTCATTTTCGATGCATAATAATTCTTCATTTGTAAGATCTTCCGAATCATATTCTATAAGTTGGTCTAAGTCTTCACGATCAATATTAATATCAAGTTTCTTGCAAAGCCCTACAATGAGATTTGTAGTGTTGTCAATTTCATTTTCTTTTTCAAATTGAGACTGAGTTATGTTTTCAAAACGTTTAGTTAGCTTTTTCCATATTCCATACGTGCACGATGATGTGACCTCTTGCCATCCCTTACCATTATTTTCAATTGCTTGGTGAATATTAAAATTTTTCCAAAACTCTTAAAACGTTTTTCCCTCGTCAAGCTCTACTATTGCTTGGGCAAATGTAGTTTTTAAATAATAGGCTTTAAATGTGGTAATAGCTCCTTGGTCCGTGGGTTGCAAAATACTGGTGGTATTAAGGGGTAAATACACGATTTAAACGTTAGGATGTAAATTTCCGATATGTGGTGGATGTCCTGGTGTATTGTCTAGTATTAAAAGTATATCGAATGGAATTCCTTTCTGATTACAATATTGTTTTACTTCTGGAATAAATAAATTCAAAAACTAGTCTTCAAAAATAAATTGTGTCATCCACGCTTTTTTGTTTGAATGGTAATATAGTGGTAACATATCGATATTGATTCCTTTGACGGCTCTCGGATTTTTAGAGTGATAAATCATTGATGGTTTCAATTTATATCCAGCAATATTGCCACCCAATAAAAGTGTAAAACGATCCCTTAATGCCTTGAATCCTGGCATACTTTTTTCTTCCTTATAATTGTAGGTACTTTGAGGCATTTTCTTCCAATAGAGCGCGGTTTCGTCAACATTAAAAATTTGTTCCTTGACGTATCCTTCTTTCCTAATCATTGCGTCAAATATATGTATGGATAAAATCTTCAGCAGCCTTGTAATCGGCACTAGCTGTCTCTCCACTTATTTTCACATTTTGATAATTCGCCCGTTTTCTGAATCTCGCAAACCAACCATTACTAGCAGTAAATGTTTGCTCGTAGTTAGTTTGCTCCTTTAATTTTAGGTTTTCAAAAAGACTCACGCCTTTGTCTTTATGGTCTTCCATCCAAATCACTAATAGTTTTTCCATTTCGTAAATGGGTCCAAGTTTTTTTTTCTTATTATTGTAGATTTTATGGATATTGCTCCTTTAACAGCTTCACTGATACTTAGTTTATTCTTCAAAATTGTAGAGATCGTTGAATGTGATAAGTGTAGATCCTGAGCTATGTCCCTCACTCTTTTACCACTCTCATATTGTTTAATTATTTTAAGTTTTATTTCTAAATCTATAGCACTTCTCTTTTTTTGTCACTTCTACTCCGTTTGCCAGTCATTATGGGCACGATTTATTGATATTGACTTCAGATATTAAATGGGTATATGTAATATTTATATCTTATTATATTAATTGTTTATATGTCCGTGTTCAAAAACACTGTGTAAACTGAATTATATATAAATATATTTTTTATATTAATTCATAATTTTAAAACAACGAAGGGAAGAAGTGATCTACTGACCGGAAGGAAGTTCTTATGGCATCATTATTGCGTCATTTTTGTTTACGCATGACTCAGGTTGACACGCAAACCGCGATACATTTTTTTTGGTCGTAATTTAATTTTTTTTTTTTTTCAAATTTTTGGTCGTAAGTGCGAATCGTCGTAAGTAGAACCGTCGTAAGTCGAGAACCACCTGTACTCTATATCGAGTATTGTTTGGATAACGACCATTCCATATTGAAACACCGCTTCTTGTCCGATCACAAGTCGAGACCGATTGGAGGCGTAACGTACAGTGAGGCCCCGCTTAATGCTATCTCGTTTAGCGCTATTTCGGTTAATCGCTCTTTTATTTCAACCCGGGGTTATTCCCCGAAATTGTGCATAAATAGTGTAAACAATAGTAGAATTAGCATAACAGACCAGTATAGATGAGGTAAATGTGAAAGACGTCAAAGAAATAGTTTAAGAAACAGCAGCTATTCTTTCTAATGATGAGCTCAAGGAATTAACTGAGCAAGAAGAAAACAAAAATATTGATGTTAGTGATTTTGAAGAAGAGCAAAAAGAACTTTCGATGGCGTTTGTAAAAAAGAGTTTGATCAATATAACTGAAATTATGGACCAATTTGTTGAAAATGATCCAAATTTTGACAAGATTTCAAAAGCAAGATGGGGTGTTAGATGCGTTATCCACTTATCAACAACTTCTAACATAACGCAAATGGAAAACGCAAACTACATTAGATGCCTTCTTGACAAAAAGGCAGAAAATTGGAAACACAGAATAGACTGAATGATCTGACTGACTTAGAATTTTATTTGTTTTTATAAGTATATTCGTTTATATTGTTTTTATTTTTGTAAGAAATAAATGTTTGGTTTTATTTTTATTTAAAAAAACAATCATTAAATTTAATACCTAACCCCATTATTTACATGTAAATATAGCCTCGTTTAGCGCTGATTCGCAATACGCTCTACTTTGATGGAACGTATCCTTTACTGTACTTGAATGGGGGTTTACCGCATTAGAAGGCGGCGTGTCGTTCCTTGGGTTTAGCTATAACGTAGCACTGCACAATCCAGGCATCGGATGTTTCCTGCTAATCATCAGGTCTTCTTAAAAATATATAGTTATCACAGTACAAATATGCTTACGCTGCTTTATTTTCGAGCACAGGGACTCCTCATGTAAGCTATCGGAACTATGCATAGTGGTGCCATTTCAATTGATACTCTGGTTAAAGAGCATCGGCATATGAGCAGCTCAACCCATTAATTAATTAATTTACTGTACATATTTACAATCTATACTTTTTGTATTTCAATTGAATTTCAAAATATTACGCGGAAACCGCTTCGTAGTTCTTCATTTCTTCATTCTCTATACATATTTCGTTTGTCTTTTCATAGTCCAGTGGTAAGGCGTAAGTTTGTCAGTCAGACGCCGGTCTAAAGTCGACAAAGTTTGATTTTTTTTAAATCCATGTAATCAATCTCTCTGCAGGGTTGGGCCATCCCTTAAGGACAAAAAATGTCCAGGCCACGGGAGCGTCGGCTTTATCATCCGATCTCCTTTAAACAGCGCTGATAATTGTACACCCAAATATTTATGCGGTACTACAGCCGCAGTCTATGCAAGTTCAGGGCTCTCGCCCTGTAGGCTCCCTGGAACCATCTATGTACCCATGTCGATGGAGGTCCACATGGGAACATAGATGGTCACTGCCCGCGAACTTACACAGACTGCGGCTGTAGTATGTGCAAGAGAATACTTGGGTGTTCAATAATCAGCGTTATTTTAGGATATCGGACGATCACGCCGACTCTTAAGAGATAGCTCAACCCTACAGGGGGCATGTATAGAGCATAGATTTTATTGAATACATTAAAAGCACGCTTTGCCGGGATTTGAATGACAAACAAACCCTTTTACCACTGGACATACCGCCCGGCTGACTTACAACAGTTTCACAATTGTTAGATACTTGGTTATTTCTATGTTTTGAACAAATACCCAGCTTCGGTCACCAAGCTGTCTGGTTTTAATGCGTAATACTCACTGGAGAGAGTCGACAGAGAAAACGCTGTAAGTCTGCGGTTAATTATCTACAGTTGTAGCACATGAAACCTAAAGTAATTATCTTAGGTTTCATGCCTATAGGAATATGTTATTTATTATTGTCTTGCATGTGATATCTCTATACTTGTAGACTTTTTAATTTTCCATTCTTGTACTGATTATTTATCTAACTATACATGTACCAGTACATGTTTATCAGTCAGTGTTAGACTGCATATCTATAATACCAAGCTTTATAGTAAAGAAAATAACAACGTACATAATATAAAAAACTGCCACTATTTTATAAATGATTCAGCTTTGTCGAGACATCATTGGCAAGTATTTGTGACATGACACGTTTCGACTGCTCGCTTTTACGTGACGTAGAAAAAAGAAAACTGAAAACAAAAGAATGTCATTATTTTATGTAGTGTGAATCGAAAATATTTTAATTTTATAAAACATGTGCGGAAATAAATGTCCTTTCCAAAATCCTTTGTGGGCCTCGGAAGGATAAATTATAATTTCGAAGTTCAGCAACATTGAATGCGGGCAGATATCAGGATAGATTATTATATGTTGCTGACCGTGTGTCATTGGTCGGGTTGACCCGTTCTTAACACGTTCCACGCCACGTAGGTCACCGGCGACCTACGCTGTTGTTGAAAGTGCGGCCTGTAGGTTACCGGTGACTACGCCAGCGGTTACATTTCAATGGATTTTTAACATTGAATGTGACCTATATGGCGCCTCTAAGTCGAATGCTTAAAAAACATTACGTTGGCGTTAAACGTGGTAAGGCCAAATGGTTCAGGCCTCGGGAGCGTTTGGATGATCCTTCGATCTCCTTAAAAAATCCGATTAACAAATGGTTCAGGCCTCGGGAGCGTTTGGATGATCCTTCGATCTCCTTAAAAAATCCGATTAACAAATGGTTCAGGCCTCGGGAGCGTTTGGATGATCCTTCGATCTCCTTAAAAAATCCGATTAACAAATGGTTCAGGCCTCGGGAGCGTTTGGATGATCCTTCGATCTCCTTAAAAAATCCGATTAACAAATGGTTCAGGCCTCGGGAGCGTTTGGATGATCCTTCGATCTCCTTAAAAAATCCGATTAACAAATCACCGAAAAATATGCCTCGGATATAACGTCTGCAGTTTTTTCAAAAAGCGCCTAAAATTCTGTCTTGCAGATCGTCGGAAACCACATATATTCATGCCTCGGATACTACAGTTGCCGCTTCTTTAAGACGTGGTCTTGGAGGTCGCCGGGAACCATATATGTTTCCATGACATTCCGGTGCAGAGATGTCTAGGACGGGACATGGACAGTGACAATGGACAGAATTGAGTGGCGCCAATTTGTGTTGACCATATGTTTCATACATGGAACGGATTTGTAAATAAAACTGTTTTTTTACATTTAACCTAACCGATCCATAATGAAATAAATATATGATAAATGAAGAGTTAAACAAAATATACTTTAACTTATCACTATAAGCAAAAGTGTTTCCACGTTCATCCAGTCATCTCAGTTGCTGGCGAAGTTCCTAGTGGCAGAATGTTTATGAGGAAATGCGGAAATGCTGTAGAGATGTACCCACATACCCGTACAGGCTAATAATATATGTATCGTTTCGACATCTAGTCACATACTCAGTATTACGATCAGTCTTCAATTTGATACAATTGAGGTCAGAGGGTTTTCGCTTAGAGTTGTTTGTTTCTTCAAGCAATGTCCATAAATCAATTGCGTCAATAGATAGATTGTATGTACTGTCTTTAAACGTGCATCTCATTTTTGTAATATTATCTTTTTACGAAGGTTATCTGTAATTTAAAGTTCCCATGGAGCGACAGTCCTGAAAAGCGCTGTTATGGTGGATCCCGCGATTCTGTAGTGTACCTTGGTTCCCCCACTCCAATCCCCTTTCCAGCGAGCTGCCAGCAGAGCTCAGTCTTGGCTTGGAAGCCGTACGTGATGGATCTCCCCCTCGCTTCGCCCGCCAGGCGTTTGATGTCTACAAAAAAATATTGCGCCGGTAGAAATCCATTCCCAGCTATGCGAAATCTATGGAGACAGGTGTATCAGCGTACAACACGTGCGCAAATGATGCAGATAGTTCAAGAACGAGGGTACTGACGTCCTTGATGAGCGTTCCGGACGGCCATCTGTTTCTGACGAAACAATCGCAAAAGTGGAGGCAGCGATGCTCAGGTCGAAGAGTGACGGTTCGTAAGCTCTCCGAAACGATCTCCGATGTCAGCAAAACCTCTATTGACAAGATTTTGACAGAGCATCTAGGGTATGCTAAGGTTTGCGCGAGGTGGGTGCTAAGAATGTTGACCGAAGACGCCACCAACGAGCTCATCGCAAAATATGGATGGGGTATTGTCAAACACCCACTCTACAGCCCGGACATAGCCCCAAGTGACTACCATCTCTTCCCTGACATGAAGAAACACCTGGGTGGAACGCATTTCGGCGATAGAGAAGAGATAGAAGAAACGGTTCTCAGGTATCTTCGTGGCTTGGCGGCAGATTTTTTTTGACTCGGGCATTCAAAAGCTCGCATACCGCATGCAAAAATGCATTGACCTCTGTGGCAACTATGTAGAAAAATAGGCAAAAGTCTTAACTTTTCAAAAATGTACGCATTCATGGAATTAAACATGTTTTACGCTGTGAAAAATCACTGGGAATCTTATATTACGGATAAACCTCGTAATGTCATATTCGCTAATTTAGATCATATATATGGATACTCTGAAAGTGATAAAAAAAGACTAGAGGCCTTTGAGATGTGGTCGTACAGAAGAATTCTCGGAATTTCCTGGAGAGACCACGTCACGAACAACCATCTAAGAGAGGCGAGCCCGATGGATTGGTCACATCATGCGCCACGATGGTCTTCTTCACGATATTGTGGAGGGGATGGTTGAGGGTAGAACCTGTAGAGGGCGCCCTAGACGGGAGTATTTGCAGCAAGTATTCGAGGACATGAATTGCAGCGCTTATGCTGAGCTGAAAAGGGTTTCGGAGGACCGAGAGGAATGGAGATCGAGATGCAAGATTCTGTTGTTGCAAACCAATACACCGGATTGATACTACGAAGATATGGCTACTACCACTGCCACTAGGAATCTGTTTGCTGTTAGATACTTCGGCCTGTGCCAAGTAGACTTTGCATCAAAGATACTTGCTTCGCAAAGATACTTGCTGTACGGCCAAATCATGATCAAAATGTAGTGCGTCTAATTAAAAAAAACAAGTAAACATGATAACAATACAGAAACAATCATTCTAGAAACACGCAATCTTAAAAAAAACTTAAAATAAAGATTACTTTCTAATAAAATATCGTAAAATATTATCAAATTTATCTAAATAAGATATTATACCGCCGCTCTTAGAATTTTTATGAACGCTGACATTAATTGCCTTTTGGGTTTAGTTGTGTTTGGCGAATTTCTCTGGACCAATATTTCAAGGTTGACGATTGACACAAGGATAAACACAAAAGCCACTGATTGACTTATTTTGTTCCCACTACAACAGCCCTTAAATACGTTCGAGCCATTTGAATTTGTTCTGCATTGCGCTGATTATGTATATTCACTTTAGAAAGCGGTTGCCTTTAAAGAACGTAATCTATATGCCTTTTCGTCAAGCCATTGTCATCCTGCAAGATAGCCGATTTTATCATTCATCATATCTTCCCAAGGGCGATGAAGACGCTATTTCTAACATACCGTCACTAAAAATATAATACTTGTTATAAGGATTGCATATACAAAATAAAATATTCCATTATTATCAATATTTATAATATTTTAAAATCAGCGACGAAACTACATTACCATATTATGTGTTGATACGAGACATCACGTGTGTGACGTTGGCATCGAACCTCTTATCCAATGGGATCGAAAATCCATGTGAAAATACGTAATATTAAAATTCGAATTTGGAACAGAAATACGAATTTACTTTTCCGAATATCTTTGTTTTCTTTCAGTTGTGTTCAATTGTTTCCTAAGATTTTTTAGGAAATTTTTCGGTGAGTCGGCAATAATGGTCTCTCGTAGTTTTAATATAATTTTTGTATTATCTTTCATTTAAACTAAATATGTGTTACCTCGAGAGCAGTGGCTTCTTTTAATTCACTCATCGGTATCAGTGTTGGAGTATACTCGTATACTTTCATTACTTTCATTACTTTCATTACTTTCATTACTTTCATTACTTTCATTACTTTCATTACTTTCATTACTTTCATTACTTTCATTAACGAGAAAGCCACGGTTTTGCAGCCTTGAGCTTCATAAAGGGAAACACCATACAAATGCAACACCATTGGTTACGCTGATTAAAATAATGGCTTTGAAAATGTAAACCAACATCGCAAAATATTTACATTTTTGCAGAGAACGTCGCACATGTGATGATACCTGGTATTGTGGCTTTTGGGTTAAGCCGTGTGTGGCGAATAGTTTCGATCAAATATTTCGATCGCCATTGCAGGGGTCTTCTTCAGGCTAAGCACACACGGCTAAGCCACAATACAAAATCTGACAGTGAAAACCTAAGAAGTTATTTAAGTGATTATACCTGTTCACCGAGAATCGATTCGAATAACTGGTTTAGATTTTTTTCATAACTGTTACCATAAATTTAGTGATAAACGTAAAAACTAATTGAGTCTAAATAAAATGTTAACTTCTTAATGATATAATATAGATTTAGGTACTTTTAAATTGAACGTTAATTATAGCCTATAAAGTTTATCTGACGAAAAAAAATTGTAGTTCATAAATTGTAGTGAAGTAGTTAATATTATTATAAGATAATTACTCCTGGTCTCAATAAAATAATTTTACACAGCTGAAAGAGAAAGAAAATATTCAAAAAACAAAATTGAAATTTAGTTCCAAATTTGAATTTTAATATTACGTTGAGTGGTTTTTAGGGATTTTTGTTCCCGTAGAATGATTGTTTCGATGCCAACGTCACATTTTTGATGTCTGGCATCATTACTTTGAAAGATGTAGTTTTACTAGTAAGGTGTACTCAAATTATACGTACACATTGCTGCAAATCATATTGGTTCAGCTATCGGCTGGTTATATCCAAGAATAAACATTTCTCTTGATAAAGCAATATCTCGCATCCCACACTTTTAAAAACAAGATTTTTCCTGTATTTTTTCTTTAACCTTTCCGGGATTAGAATAATTTATATGGTCAAAGCTATGGGGAGTGAGTTTTTTTGACATGGAAAATACAAACATTTTTTTTTATCAAATCATGATACAAGAATATGAAAGAAGATAAAAAATATTACTCACGTTTTTAAAGTTTTATCATTAAAAAATCGATTGCGGATTTAAGGGATTGCAAACCATCGATACACATGAAAAACACTCCACTCTTCACTATTTTAGCAGTTGTAAAAAATAAATAAAAAAACAGGTATAAAAACATAAATTTGGAGTTGTTCCACATTTTTGATTCTTCTCGATTACGTTTTGCACTAGGTTGAATGTCTGGTTCCTCATCATCATCAGAAGAAGAATCATTAAACTCCATTGATATATCATCAATATCTTCGATGTTTTCTTCCTCATTGTCACTATTCATTAATAAAAAAAAAAAGTAAAACTTATATAAATTGCAAGAAAAGTATGATAAAACACTGTATAAAACTGTAATTCACATTTAACTACGTAAAACACTAATAAACCTCCGAACCTTGCGAGAATTTTGTAGAAACACACAATATAAAACAACTGAATCACACTAAATAACGTTAAAATATAGTATGTCACTATAAAACTTTTATAAATTGCAAGAAAAGTATGATAAAACACTGTATAAAACTGTAATTCACATTTACATACGTAAAACACTAATAAACCTCCGAACCTTACGAGAATTTTGTAGAAACACGCAATATAAAACAACAAAATCACACTAAAACTCTAAAAAACAGTAAAACTTCAAAATACCATAAAAAAATATTTCGGCGCGGGCGCCAAAATATTTAGTCGCCAATATATGACTTGTCGAAACTTGCTTGTGTGACGTCATATTAATATCACGTGACATTCGATAAAGTGGATTTTCGCGGTTTTTAAATATGGAATCTGTTTTGAAATGGTAAAATAATACTCTATATTGTCCACAGATCGTATTATAATTCACAATTGAAGCATAAACACACCAGTCACCCATACAAATGCACTGGACGCATACGTGCGCCCATACTCCTTTAAAGAAAAATCGCGCGGGCGGCGCATATACGGCCATACTCCCGCAAAGGTTAAATAACCCTGTCATAATGTATATATATTAGGGTGTCCCAGGCTATGTATGTGAAAATTTTTTTTTTTAAATGAAATCGGCTTTCCTCTATTTTTATGTGGTTTGGTCCTAGTAACTCACATAATAAATTTGATTGCTATCGGACAATGTTTTCTGATAGCGACTTGATGTTGAAGTTTTAATATAAATTTTTGTATGAAGGCTAAAAGGAGCTTTTGAAATCTTATTGTTCATTCAGCAAATAAAACGCTGTTTTATCTCTTTCGTACAAATATTAAGTAAATATTATGTTTATATTATTATCTATTACAGAAAATTAAAAAATATATATTGCTTTTTATAATCAGGATTTAGCTTTCGCGCGCCATAGAATTCTAGTATTGACATGTTCCGATGCAAGTAGTCGCTATCTTTTCCCGTGGTTTTAATGGCGTGAAACTTTTTTTTAAATTATCTGTACACCATTCACACAAAACGAGGGGTGAGCCTTGAAAACAAACGAAAAATTTTTTTTTGGGGCAGCCTAATATATATATACATATATATATATATACTCTATAAAACAATTATTTTTGTCTCAATTCAAGAAAGTAATTCCTCGTATCTTATTTGTAAGTATATTTAGTAATATGGTGCTCTTTTCTTATTAGTATGCTTAAGTGGTTTACAAGAAATACCTCATAAGCCACTTTTACAGAAAGCTAAATTATTAGGTCGTTCGGGAAGTAATGTCGTTTTTTTTCAACACAGAAGTCAACTGAATATTTTCGCAGAAACTTCACACTTAAACTGCTTAGTTATTATATTTTTTCAACACAGAAGTCAACTGAATATTTTCGCAGAAACTTCACACTTAAACTGCATAGTTATTATATATTTTTAAAAGTGTTATAGTATAGTTTGATTGTGAAAAACTTTCATTAATTGTACAAGTACATTTTGATTGGTACCTTTGCAAATATGAGTGAACAGCATCAATTTCGTCATATTTTACTTTTTTCTCCTTTAAAGGTAAAAAGAGCTGTTGAAATTAATATAATAATATCAATGTTGAAGATTCACCACGTTCTGGAAGTCATTAATTGATTCAAACCGGTAAATAACAAAGTGTTCGAACGCTTAGATTTTTCATTTGTTGAAATCGACCGTTCAGTATAATTTGAAACGTCGAGATCTCAACCTTATTTTGCTCGTCGCAGAGATTTTTTTTCTAAAGCCCCTTAACATTTTTTACTTATTATCAGTTTTAACGTTTTTTAACCTGCCCACGCCTTCACTGTGCAATCTCAACGCCCCCCTGATAAACGTCCACAATGGGGCGTTTTCGCCCACTTTGAGAATCTTGTATCCAGCTTAAAAATGGTTGATAATTTGTTGTTCTTCAATGACGGAATTTATTTTCGAACAACCTAATAATTTATGGTACACGATAACGCTATTGGTTTATCATAACCGATAGTTAGTTCAGTGGTGTGAAGTGAGTGAGTCACTGTATGTTATAGGCAGCTGATACTTAAACGAGCCAATAGTTTTTAAGGACTTCTGCGGTGAGTAAACAGGGTAAAAATAATACATTCGAACTAGTTTCTAATGAAAAGAGAATATTAGGGTTATTATACTTAAGTGTGATATGACAACAAAGAAGAAAGAGTATTAAATATAATTCACATATTATCTTTTTACCATCCATATCCGCATCCACTGAAGCATGTGACATTCACGAACTGCCGCCACAAAGCTCTGTCGGCCGCCATAGTCTTAGCCTGATTCCATGTCAGCTCCGCCGAGTACATTCTACTCCAGTGATTCCCAAAGTGGTATATATATATATACCTCCAAGGGTCTATCAGGATCTGCCCAGAGGTCTATGGCAACAGAAAAAAATTGAGGTGTCTATGAAATGAAAATGGGAGTCTACGAAGAGAATCGAATCTCGCCGCCGGCTCGTATTCCTCCTGGAATTTTTCTGTTGCTGCACACAGCACAGTCAGTAATTTGTCTCACTTTGGATTTCGACATTTGTGGTACTATCATCATAATCTGAGCTGTTGACATTATCGTCTTCGGAATCTTCAAAATCACTAGTAAAAGACTCTTTTGACAAGTTTTTTTTCACTAGTAGCATATAGTAGCATGCTTGGATTATCAATATCGAATAATGTCAAATATTACGAGTCAATTAAGTGTAAAGCCGGTCTCGCTTCCAAAAAACTAGGTGTATTATATAGATCACGTCGGTATTTCAACGATAAACAACTTCTTCTTCTATATAAAGGACAAACTGACCTATCCTTGAATACGGCAGTCACCTTTTGGATTGGAGCCCCAAAATACCTTCTAAACTTAATTGACTCAGTTCAAAGAAGAGCAATTCGTTTGATAAACAATGACACCCTTACGTCTAATCTACAATCAATGGAACACAGACGTAAGGTTGGTTCTCTTAGTCTTTTCTACCGTTATTACCACGGTCGCTGCTCTTCGGAACTTAAAGAACTAATTCCTCCTGCACCCACTCACAGCCGACAAACTCGTCTTACACTTGCCGAACATCCATACACGGTTAATATATGTCGACCAAGAACTGGCAGCTTCCAAAGTTCCTTCCTTAATGCCACTGGTAAGCTATGGAATGCTCTTCCAGCGTCTGTGTTTCCTCCTTCCTACAATCTGGATCTCTTCAAGAAACAGATAAATATACACTTGCAATCTCCCAACCCACACAAACACGAACACAACACACGTTTCCCGCATGCAGCGTCCAGCCTACCTGGCTGAGCGTCATAGAGTGCACTGGTCTTGACCGGTTGTGCTCTCCTGCATGCGTTTACATATAAAAAAAAACATCATCGTTGGGTTCATCTTCCGAAAACACAAGATTTTCAGAAGACATATTACGCGAAGTTCCAGCCATTTTGGGATAAGTGTTTTTCAGGCGTATTTTTTTGTAAAATAATATTTAAAATGTCAGATTAAATACTCAATATTGTAATAATCACACGTAGTAATGTCGCGTAAGTAGTTTTGCACACAAACATTCACTACAAACGCATGTCGTGTTTCGTCGACTGGCGGCCGTCAACGGAGTTGTGATAATCAAGTAGCTAAGTCGGCTGACGCCCGACAAAGGAGTGGGGTCAACAACTGTATTTTTTTTTGGAAAAAAAAAAGTTTCTAAGTTAGTAGGAGGGGGTCTACCTAAAACCGAAAATCATGGCAAGGGGTCTCACGAGAGAAATAGGTTTGGGAACCTATGTTTTACTCGTATGTATAATTTCTGATGACCTTCCAGGACGGCGAAAGCCCGAGGGCTTGAGGAAAAGGCAGTTGTTTTTTCTTTGGTGAGATGCCAAGATTCACAACCGTATATAAAAATAGGGATATAATTTTAATGATAGTATTTTTAAATTATACATGAAAATACTGACTTTTGTGACTTTAATTAGTCAAGGATAAGATGATAATTTAAGACATCTTGACATGAAAATTTACACATTACTGTGTCTCGATCGCTATCGTAAAATCGTTTTATTTACTCAATACCGAGTATTGTGTGAATAACGAACATACCATGTTGACACATTGGTTCTTTTTGATAATCGAAAATTGGGCGATATTGTAGGCGGATCGTACTTGAATGAAGAGTGACCAGCTGGGTAAATCTCGTGTAGTTCGTTGAGTTGTCCTTTAGAAGTAAATTGTACATGCCAAGGTAGCTTCGGTTGATCATTCCGATGTATTTAAAATGTATTGATCAACATACTATCCAATAATACGCAAACAGACTGTCGGGAACCAAACCTTCCTTGGTGAAACTACGGGTATATGTTTTGGGACAAGGCATGTGTCGAACCGAACGTCCCTTGGTGGAACTCCGGGTATATGTTTTGGGACAAGGCATGTGTCAGGAACCAAATGTCCCTTGGTGGAACTCCGGGTATATGTTTTATTTTTATTTTATGGAAACGCCTGCAGGAGAGTACACCCGGTCAAGACATGTGCACTATCATCATGACGTTCAGCCAGGGAGGCTGGACGCTGCATGTGGGAAACGTGTGTTGTGTTCGTGTTTGTGTGTGGGTTGGGGAGATTGCAAGTGTATATTTATCTGTTTCAAATATCTCCCCACGGGTATCCTCCGTAAAATCCACGTAATCCGTTCCAGTCAGCCGACCTGTAGTGCCACACACGTCGATTGTTTTGTTCTTTTGGTGGCAATGGAGCACTGATTGTAGTTGTTTTCACAAGGCAGTGGTCGGAGTTGCCTAGTGGCGCTTCGACCTCCACCAAGTAATCATTTGGCTGAAAAGTAAGAAATAGGTCGAGTAGAGCTGGACGATGTGATGCGATGTCAGGTTTACGGGTGGGGTTCTGTACGAGCTGTGCAAGGCCATAGCAAGACGCAAATAATTCAGCACAATTGCCAGCGGAGCTTGTCTCTCCCGACCCCAGCCATGCAGTGTGGTGCACGTTGAAGTCGCGAGAACAACAAATTCCGCTTGTGGGTAAGAACGCAAGAGACCATCAATGGTCTCACCCAGATATTATGAAACGTTGTCAGTTTTGGTGAAATAGACACAGTTGTTATGATATTGATTGCGAAAAGAGTATTTCATGGATAATTTGTCATTAGCTATTTATTATATTTTTAGAGTGGAAATGTTGCCGAATAAATCGGCCACAAAACATCCGATTGATAGTTATTTTGGCGGTGTCTTGGTTAGACGATTTTTCATATTGTGCATCCATCAGAACGATTGCGTAGGTCAGTGATTCTCAACCGATGATCCGCGGCGATTTGTTCAAAAGATGTATTGAAAACGATTGAGCGAATTAAAAAACAATTATATTAAAATACTAAGAACACAATACCTGATAAACATTCTATGTTAAGTAGTGTTTTTGTATTGATAGATACATTTTAAATTTGATATTTGAAAAGTTATTGAGAATTGGCTTACCGTAATTTAAAAAGAATCCACAAATGATCCATATGAACCATGATAATTTTCTCGATCTCGATCGATCTTTTAATCCAAATGACTTCGTTGCCTCATAAAGGTTATTAGCCAATAAATGAGTTAAATACAGTTTTAATAGGTTATTAACAATCTAGACCGCAAATTTTTGTCGTTCAATGCCCTAGCACTCGGGTCGTCAACCTGATCCGTACCGCCTACTAGTGGGCGATATGGGCTTCCGTGGTGGGCGTTGGTCAAATCTCCTACATTCCTTCTAGGTTTTTTCCCACCCATATACTGAATTAAAATATAGCGAGGTTAGTGGGCGGTAGGGAAATTTTACCATGAAAAATAGGCAAAAGTGGGCGCTAGGCATAAAAAAAGTTGACGACCCCTGCCCTAGCAGGCCAATGTTTGTAATGTTTCGTCGCACAATAGATTCTTCCATGAACTTACTTCAATACTATTATTGCAAATTAATGTAATCTGATTGTGAAATAAACCATAAGAAATCCTGTATGGGACCGTAGGGCATTGAACGACGCAAATCTGCGGTCCCGAAACCACTGGGCATTTAAAGGTTAAATTGGGAGATTAATTCATCTTACCTTGTTAAAATAATAATTGAAAATTGTCATATCCCTTCTCACCAAGCCTTAAAACACTCTTTCTGGAGGCTATCAAAAACCATGTATGTACTCGGGTAAAGCATCGGGTACAAATTTTATGAGTGTACATGTGATATTGACCGTTGGATTTTAATAATGTCATTTCTTGTTTAAATACTAACTAAAAGGATGTTTCAAAATACTGACCAGTGAAATATAATGCATTTTGGATTTGAATAATGTCATTGCATATGCTGATGAAATGGATGGTTGAAAATACTGACCATTGAAATACAAGCAGTTAATAACCACTGGCGTAGGTAGACATGTCTGATCGAACGCTGTTCACGACATGCGCCGTGCCCTGGAGCACCACCACTCCAGGGCAGTGCTCCAGTGCACGCAGCGCTGTGCGGGGAACTGAGGCTGTAGGTGCGGGACCGGGAGCAACGCCGCAAACGATGTACCTACAATAAACCGTCGATATAACGGACCTATATTTAACGTACTTCGGATATAACGGACAAAAATCTGGTCAAATGTAAAATAAAGTCCTCTTAATATAATACATGCTTAAAAATAAGTTGTAGGGTTGAGCCGCCCCTTAGGACAAAATGGTCTAGTGAGCGGCGGCCCAGTGCCGGTTTTAAGGGGTGGCGAAGTGGGTCGGTGCCCCAGGGCGTCAAATAAGCTAGGGGAGCTCCGAAGGCAACTAATCTTTCTTATATATTTCTAAATATAAACAATTTGGGGGGCTAGAAAAAAAATGCCCTAAGGCGCCGCGGGGTCTCAAGCCGGTACTGCATCTACGCTCTTTTCAAGTACTCAGACTTCTGCTCTGGATGTTGTCTATTTTCGTACAAGACGAACATATTTTTTCCACACTGCAAGTCAAATTTGAAAAATATAAATACCCAGTCTTTTTTTCGCAACCTTTTTTACGGAATTAAAATTTTAAGCTATGTTTTTGGACGACACCGTTAAATTCACGCGATTTACTTAATCATTTTTAATGTGATATTTTGAATGTTGGAACCGATTCTTTAAATTATATGAAATCGATTTTTTTTATGTACCACGTTCTGAAATAATTTTTCGCGTAAAAAGAGGATGATGAAATATGGTGTGTATAGAAAACAAATCTTGACGATATGAATTTAAAACATTAATTTAGAAGCAATCTTAACAATAAATATAAAGTATTTTATATGTATTATATATATTTTTAATATTGACATACTTTATTTTCATTTTTTATTATATAAATTTATTATTTTTTAATAATTAAAATTAATTATTTTTATAATTAAAATTAAAATTAAATTTATTTAAATTTTATTTTATTAATTAATTTATTTGAATATTTATTTATTACATATTGAGGAACTTTCATTTTTTTTTCTTTTAACCCTTTCATTACCGCTTGGTGGAATACATATTATTGACTACGAGCCGTAGCATCATTTGTAGCTATTTTCGTAGCATACGATACCTATTAACCCTTTCATTACGGCTCGGCTTGAATACAAATTATGCTGTCAATTATAAAACTAGCATTTGAAGCATAAATGTACTTATCTGGTCTATTTTCATATATCACTTTGGTTCTTATCTGGTATCCTTTGGCTATTAGATAGAAGAAAGTAGCAAAACAATATATCACGGCTACCGATGTCAATGGTAGGGGAATCTTACACGGCATACCTGTATTTTGGGTACCGATGCGAACAGGTTGATAAAAAAAATAAAGTTTGGACAAGTTTACCAAATTTTGCATTTTGTCGTATTTTGAATGATCAAAACATTGCATATTTGTGTAAAAATATGAATGGTTGTAGCTCTCTAAAATATCTTACTTTAATGCTATTAAATTAAAAGAAAATAAAAATATTTAGTTTTATTTAACATTAAAAAAAAAATATTACGTAAATTCACAAAAGGTAGATGATATTATTGGTGACGATATTATATTTTTCCATAAAATTGTTTCTACAGCTTATGGTGGGGTAGAGACACCTTGCACTATATTATGCATGTTTACGACTGTTGTTTACTTCTTCGTAGTATCAATCCGGTGGATTGGTTTGCAGCAACAGAATCTTGCATCTCGATCTCCATTCCTCTCGGTCTTCCGCAACCCTTTTCAGCTCAGCATAAGCGCTACAATTCATGTCCTCGAATACTTGCTGCAAATACTCCCGTCTAGGGCGTCCTCTACAGTTTCTACCCTCAACCATCCCCTCCATAATATCGTGAAGAAGAACATCGTGGCGCATGATGTCACCAATCCATCGGGCTCGCCTCTCTGAGATGATTCTTATTAGTTGCCTATCTTCCTTGATTATTCTGAGAACCTCATTGTTTGTGACGTGGTCTCTCCAGGAAATTCTGAGAATTCTTCTGTACGACCACATCTCAAAGGCCTCTAGTCTTTTTTTATCAATTTCAGATAAGCACCATGTCTCACAGTCGTACATTAAGATGCTCCAAACAAGTGTTTTGGCAAGTTGCTTGCGGAGCCCTAAAGAAATATTCTTTGACTCAAGAATTTTTGCTTTTTTATTGAAAGCTAGCCTTGCTTGATGTATTCGACTGTTGACTTCTCTTTTTGTTCTGCCATCCCAGGTGATCGCATTTCCAAGGTATTCAAATTCTTTTGCATCTTTTAGGGGTACTCCTAGCATTGATATGTTAATTTTCTGCTGCTCATTACGGCTTACTCTCATGACTTTGGTTTTTGTGCTGTTTATCTTCATATTGTAATTGGAATTAAATATGTTTTCCATGGATGTCAGCGCTTCCGTGAGTTCATCTTCAGTTTCAGCAATCAGAGCAATGTCGTCAGCAAACCTTATCATATCAATCTTTTGGCCATGTATTTTAACTCCCTCTCTATTGCCCATTTTTTCCCTGATGTTATTAATTGCATTTTTGTATGTATACGTTGAAGAGTACAGGCGACAGAGAGCATCCTTGTCTCACCCTTGACGTATTTTTGCTTCCTTTTGGACATTTCCAAGTGATATTATGGCAGCTTCTTCTTTGTAAAGTGAAAATATGAGTCTTCGTTCCTTGTATTTGACTCCAATTTCTTTCATTACATCGAAGAGCCTCTTACAATCTACTTTATCAAATGCTTTTTCAATGTCCACGAAGGCAATATATGTATCTTGGTCCACTTTTATCCTCTTCTCCAAGATCATACGCAGCGATAAGATTGCTTCTCTGGTTCCCATTCTTTTTCTGAATCCAAATCGATCGCTAGTGAGAGTCTTTTCTATTTTTGGTTCAATTCTATGTAGGATTATGTTTGTAAGTATTTTGGATGCATGGGATAGAATACTGAGTGTTCGGTGTTGTTCACATTTTGTTGTTCCGGGCTTCTTCGGCAGGGTTACAATTAGACACTTTTTGAAGTCTTCTGGCGTTATTCCTGTATTGTAAATCATCTGAGTCATTGTGAACAGAGCATCTAGAGTTCCGGTTCCTGCCGACTTTATTAGTTCAGCTGGTAGGTCATCAATCCCTGGTGTTTTTCCATCTTTGAGCTTTTTTAATGCGAAGTCAAATTCCTCTCGGATAATTGGGTCTCCCAAATCATCGGCGTCTACATCAGTTTCGTTTTCTATCACACTCTCAAAGCTGGTATCATTACTTCCGTTGTATGGTGTTTCCAGGTACTGTTTCCATCTCTCCCCTATTTGTGTATCTTCAAACAGTATTTTCCCGTTCTCTGCTTCTATCGCTTTGCCTTTTCCAATTTTCATACCAAAGAAATCTTTTACTGACGCAAATGCAGTTTCAATATTTCCTTTTTTCATGTTGTCATTGATTTCTTTGCATTTTATCTGTAAGAATGCTTCCTTAGCGATTCGTGACTCTCTGTTTATTCTGTTTCTCAGTGCTCTATATTTACTTTGGGCCTTGTCATTGGGGCTATTTTTGAGTAATCTCCTTTTTTCTATCATATTAACGATTTCCTCTGTTATCCATTCTTTCCTTGCCTTAGGCCTATCTTTGCCAATGACTTCTTCTGCTACATTTTTAATTTTTGTTTTTATTTCCTCCCAGATTTCATTAACATTTTTCAAATTGTTTGTGGCGCAATCTTGTGTTTTTTTCGTGTACAGGTTGTCCTCAACTTACGACCGAGATACGTTCCTGGACTTTGGTCGTAATTCGAATTGGTCGTAAGTCGAATTTCATACAAAATATGTACATATGTACATATTAAAATAAAACATGTGTATTTATTTATATATTTTTATTATTATATTTATACTTATTTATTAATACTAAAATATTTACATCAATAATATTTAATATACTTCACTAATATTTAAAGTGTTTCGTGATCTGGACCTATATAAGTACAATCCATTGGCTCATCAACAGTAGTGGAAGAAGAAGCAGTAGTAGTATTTTTAAAAAACATCCAATTTTTTTTTTATTTTTATGTAAACACATACAGGAGAATACCGACAGATGGTGATAGTAATTTTTTTGAAGTCTCATCTGTGGAATTCTATGACGCTTACCATGGTGTATATGGCTAAACGCTGCATGTGGAGTGTTGATCCGCCAACGTCATAGACTACAACCCGAGATTCACGCATCATCCTTTATTATTACAGGAATCTACTACGAATGGGTGGTCTTCACGGGACGACTTTCGTCTACCACCAATTTTAATTGATAGGCTATGACTGACATTTTACGGGTGATGGATCAAATTCACACCAACCGGGGTATTTTAGAGCTCAGAAATCGATTAAAAATCCTTTTTTTTTCTTAATCTCCGTCGGGGATCGAACCCACGACCTTTGGCTTGCAAAGCAAACGCTTTACCATTGATCTATGACCGCCGGCTTGAGCTATGACCGCCGGCAAGTTGCAATTGAGTTGTTTATTGTTTTTTCCCCGTATATTTCTTTGTAGCAAGCAAGATCTTCCTGAATACGGCGGTTTATACTATTAATATAATTTTGAGTATAAACGGTTTAATAATCAAAAATCTTTCGCTATCCGAATCCATTTTTGAAAATTTTTGCATTGCTTGGTTAATTTGAAGGAACACTGCTTCCATTTCTTTCAATACAAATTTTTTTGGAGATTCCATATTTTTTTTTTTTGGTCTCTTCAACCCTTTCATTTATGATGCATAATAATTCTTCATTTGTAAGATCTTCCGAATCATATTCTATAAGTTGGTCTAAGTCAGTGGTTCCCAAAGTGGTCCATACGGACCCCCAGGGGTCCATGGGATCATTCAGGGGGTCCATGGAAAATGAAAATTGATTTGGGGGTCCCTGAACATCGTTAGGGGGTCCACGGAAGGTTCAATCTAAAATTATAAGAAATTTTGACACATTATCATTAATATCATTAAATATAAATTAAATATGCGTGATGTGAATATTGTGAAGTGCATACAATAAATATCCTAGTCTTGGACAAAAAGAAGTAAAATACGGGATGGACCAATAACTTCTAAACATTTAGGAATCTGGTTACTTCCGCGCGAATATAGATATTGGGTGCGGGAAGGATACCAAACTCGAGAAAGGCTGATTCCAGGAATTAAGTGCAATGGCAACATATACGAAGCATAATGTGCGCTCTGCTTTTGATATTACTATCAAAACAAGGATTCTTCGACCGCATCTAAACGTAAATTTTGTTTTTATTAGAATATTCGGAACGAAAATCAATCTTTAACAATCCAAGCGATGCAAAATTGGTTGCGGAAGTTCAAGTCGACGGGTTTAATCTTAACTTTGATGAAATGTGATATTTCTTAAAGCATTGCTCAGTATATAGACCAGATTTTCTCGAGCAGGTCTCACAAAACCAAACTGTTTCTTGTATTCCTCATGGACTTTTTTGTTAATGCACGGTCTTTAGAGTCTTTGTCTAGTTTTGCAATATAGTGGGGCTTTAATTCCAAACGATATTCAGTATCTATCGTGCTTGTGCGTCCCCTTTTTCTGGACTCCTGGTCAAGTCTTGCGCCTCCTACTAATTGAAAAATTAACTCCTTTCTAAGCTTTTGTGATATCTGATAGTTTCTGTCACAATCTGAGACATCAAATGATCTGTAAAAAGAACTGAACGAATCCTAAAGCAGACCTTAGTCGTTAATTGTCTGGAATTCTAATGTCTGATGTGGCAGGAGAGAATGGGAACTCGGGTTTCTGTCATTTTAATCAAGTACTTTTTCTCATTTTTTGGCTATCGACATATGTGGTTCTATCATCACTATCTGAGCTGTTGAAATTGTCGTCTTCAAAATATTCATAATCCCAAGGAAAAGAGTAAATCAGTATCTTAGGATTCATCTTCCGAAAACAGATGGTCTCTAGATGACATATCACGCGAAGTTCCAGCCATTTTGGAATGAGTATCTTTCAGACGTGATTGTTTTGTAAAATAATATTTTAAAATGTTCAAAATTATTTCAAAATATCAAAATCAATACTCAATATTGTAAAAATCACAAGAAGTTATGTCGCGTAAGTAGTTTTTTGCGCACAAAAATGCACTACAAACACATCGGCTGCTGGTCGACAACAGAGTTCTACTGAACAAAGCTTAGTCGGCTGACCCTTGACAAAGAAGTGAAAACTACGGCAGCAGCAGAAAATAACTTTAAGCAGATGGAATTAATATAAATGCAGTCTACACTCAAATCTAAGAATATAGAAGTGGGGGATACTTGGTTTTTAATAATAACTCCCCAAAAGCTATACAAACTTTTAAAATCAGTCAATAAAAATGTGGAAATGTTCAGCACCACTTATTTGTGCGAACAGTTATTTTCATGTATTAAATTACTATAATAGTAGCAGTTTGTGAATTTTTAGTCCAAAAACTGATATCTAAAAGAGGTGACATTAACTGGCCACCCCGCAGCCAGGATTTGTCCCCAGTGGACTTTTTTCTCTTGTGATATCTTTACAGTATACTTTGTATTAGCAATCCAGGATATATTAAAGAATTAAAAGAGAACATGTGGAATGAATTGCATGATATTTCACCAACCATTTTTCGGATGGTAATGGAAAATTTTCAGTCCAGATTATAGGAGTGTAAAAATAAACAAGGTTTATATTTACACAATGTTCATAAAATTATCTGCAAAAAAAAACCCTCATCAATGTACTTGAAAACTCAATTTACAGTTTTTGATATACATGGCGCGTTTATTTTTTATAGCTATTTTAAATCATCATCATCAGCCTGTGTCCGTCCACTGTTGAACGTAGGCCTCCCGCATGAGTCTCCATCCTCTTCGATCCTCTGCCTTCCGCATCCAGGTCACTCCCGCTATTCTTCTTATATCGTCAGTCTATCTTGTAGGGGGTCGGCCAATGCTTCGTTTGCCAGTTCTTGGGCGCTAGTAAGTAGAAGGATGTACAAAAAAAAAACTCCAAGAATTGTACTTTGAAATGTTTGAAATGTACTCAAAATACCTTATCCGGCCCTTGATATTTTTTGAGTTTGACACCACTGCACTAATGCTTTTTTTAAAAAAAAGTACGTAGGAGGGGGTCCACTGAAAGCCGAAAATCATGAAAAGGGGTCCACGACTGAAATAAGTTTGGGAACCTATGGTCTAAGTCTTCACGATCAATATTAATATCAAGTTTCTTGCAAAGCCCTACAATGAGATTTGTAGTGTGTTGAACTTCATTTTCTTTTTCAAATTGAGACTGAGTTATGTTTTCAAAACGTTTAGTTAGCTTTTTCCATATTCCATACATGCACGATGATGTGACCTCTTGCCATCCCTTACCAATATTTTCAATTGCTTGGTGAATATTAAAATTCTTCCAAAACTCTTTAAACGTTTTTCCCTCGTCAAGCGCTACTATTGCTTGGGCAAATGTAGTTTTTAAATAATAGGCTTTAAATGTGGCAATAGCTTCCTGGTCCATGGGTTGCAAAATACTGGTGGTATTAGGGGGTAAATACACGATTTTAACGTTAGGATGTAAATTTCCAATATGTGGTGGATGTCCTGGTGCATTGTCTAGTATTAAAAGTATATCGAATGGAATTCCTTTCTGATTACAATATTGTTTTACTTCTGGAATAAATAAATTCAAAAACCAGTCTTCAAAAATAAATTGTGTCATCCACGCTTTTTTGTTTGAACGGTAATATAGTGGTAACATAGTGGTTTTGTTATTATTGTAGATTTTATGGATATTGCTCCTTTAACAGCTTCACTGATACTTAGTTTATTCTTCAAAATTATAGAGATCGTTGAGTGTGATAAGTGTAGATCCCGAGCTATGCCCTTCACTCTTTTACCACTCTCATATTGTTTGATTATTTTAAGTTTTATTTCTAAATCTATAGCACTTCTCTTTTTTTTGTCACTTCTACTCCGTTTGCCAGTCATTATGGGCACGATTTATTGATATTGACTTCAGATATTAAATGGGTATATGTAATATTTATATCTTATTATATTAATTGTTTATATGTCCGTGTTCAAAAACACTGTCAACTGAATTATGTATATATTTTTTTTATATTAATTCATAATTTTAAAACAAGGAAGGGAAGAAGTGAGAAATAAACAACATTCTTTGCGCACGTCCTGTGATCTACTGACCGGAAGGAAGTTTTTATGGCATCATTATTGCATCATCTTTGCTTATGCATGACTCAGGTTGACACGCGCACTGCAATACATTTTTTTTGGTCGTTATTTTTTTTTTTAATTTTTGGTCATAAGTGCGAATCGTCGTAAGTAGAACCGTCGTAAGTCGAGAACCACCTGTATTCCTCTTTGACCTCTTTGTTTTTCAAGGCTTTAGTGTTCCATTTATAGTTAGTTTTATATTATTTTTTTTAGTTTCAGAGAACTTTTAGCAATAACTATATTGTGTCACTGTCGATATCTGGGTTGGAGTAGCTTCTGCAATCTTTAATTTGATTCTTAAATCGCTCTCTTACAATGATTTAGTCGATTTGGAGTCTGAGTCGGTCTCCTGGAGCCTTCCATGTGTATCTTTGCCTTGGATGGTGTTCAAAGCAGGTGTTGGCGACTATAAGCTTATGTTTGGCACAGAATTCTGTCAGTCGGTCGCCTCTCATATTTCTTGTACCCAGTCCGAAAGGTCCAACACATGTTCCCTCCCGTCCTTCTCCCACTACAGCGTTGCAATCTCCTAATATAATCAAGTTTTCTCCAGCCTTTACATCTAGAAGTAGTTTGTCTAGAATCGTGTACACGTCTTCCACTTCCTGGTCATCGTGGCTTGAGGTGGGCATGTATACTTGGAGTAGCACACTATCAACAGATTTTGTTTCAAATTTGACTAGAATAATTCTTCCATTATATTGCACATATCCCTTCACACGCTGTCCCTATTCCTTGCACAGTGCATTACCTACTCAGCCTTGGCCAGGTTTATTTTCAATACATCCTGTGTGTATTATCCTATATTCTCCACTCCAAAAGTCTCTGCAATTTGGCCATCTCATTTCTGCTATCCCTAGAATGTTCAGTTTCATTTTCTGCATTTCTAATTTTAGGTTGTCTAGTTTTCTGTTCTGCAGCAATGTTCGAACATTCCAGGTGGCATATCTTGTTGGCTGAAGGTTTTTCTTTTTTGTCTTGGTTATGTTGTCTCGAGCAGTCCCCACCCGGAGATCCGTTTGGGGGACTATTTTATCTCCGGAAAATTTTACTTGAGATGCAATCATTTTTTTGCTGATACATGGGATGTCTTTAAGACCTTTAATGTGGTATTTTCCCCTTTACTTCCACATCCTAATGCCGTTGACCATAAAGGTTCATCCGCCTTAGGAGGGCATTTACTACCTCCAGGACAATAGAGTGCCCTAACCAGCTTGACCTGATGAGGTTAGCTGGGTGTTAGCTTATTCCGGCCAACATTCGGTCCCTGTCTATATTGGCCGACTGATGTCGCTCACTTCCCACCACGAGAAGGAGATAGATCAGGATTTTCCTTTCATCGATAATGTATTTACTTTTCTGATTATTTTTATACGAATAAGTGTTGAAAGGATATAGAGAAAAAATAAGAAAAAACATTTTATTTTTCTAAAATAAGCATTTATTTCATAGTTTTATAAATCCGACTTATAAGTCCCGTCAGGGCACTACTGCAGCAAAATGCACGATCACTATTGGATTTTGTGGTATGGGACGTTTTCGCCACTAATTTGAACAACAAAAAACAAACACCCTTTTTTCCTCCAAAAATAATTGTACAATAAACAAACCTTCCCTTTGCCTCCAAAAAATTATAAGCCATCAAGGAACCCCCCTTTTTGCAACTTAAAGGTGTTTTTTTTCAATATATATATTTGTAATAGTAATAATGGTAATAAAAATAATAATAAAATTGTTCCTAGTAGTCAACAAATAATTACAAAAAAACAGTATATTCTTCATATGTAATAAAAATTTAGTCCATGGGCCTAATGATCCTATTTCGGAACACCTTGTATCTCAGAAACTAGAAACAATAACTAACTATTTTATTTTTACACCATTTTATTTAACATATATGAATTTTACGAAAAAAACGCGAAAAAAACCTTAGGCCTAAATGTGTTAATTTTTAAATCTAATTTTCCTTTTATTTTCATTTCAGAGCCATGGATGAAGTGTGAAGCCGTCCTGGAATGGAAAATAAACATCTCCAAGGAAAAACACTTCAATTAAATAACATTTCAAAATATTAAGGTTTTTCAACTGCCACAAATAAAAAAAAAATACATTTTGTTATCAATTCATATGTTTCAAAAAGGTATTTGGATGTTTATAAAACACAAATATGAACATTGTTACTGTGCTTCATAAAGTATTAGTCATTTGGTAATTTCAATATTTTTACATTGTAAAATATTAAAATATGGTTTAAAGAAGTTGATTGGACAACTATATACCTAACTATATCATGTAATTAAAAAAAAAAAAACAATATTTAATATTCTATTTTTAAAATTAACAATGTCATAATAATAATAATATTTAAACATATAATCATAAAAAATAATTTCTAATAGTAAATTAATCTATAGAAATATAATCTGTACTATAATATTATTTATGTGTGATCAAAAATAATATGCAAAGCAAATCGATAATAAATAAAACAATAAATAATATATATAAGTAAGTCCTATATGTAATACATTGAAAATAATAATTTTAAAAATCTGATAAATTGTTCACTATACATGGATCTCTCCCTGCTTTAAAGTATTGCATTTATTAACGTAATTGATGAACATATTTGCGATTTGGTTATATTTTTGATTAAATTTCATATACAAAGTCTGAAATAGTTAACAGTACCACAGGATGTTCAACTACTGGTCAGTAGTGTAAGAAATAAACTCTAAGCATTTAAACGTTATTTAGAAATATTTTCACTAGTAGCATGTAAACATTAATATTTTACCTAACCGATGTAAATAATATAATACAAAAGCAACTGTATGTAATATTTGTGCCATGGATACCTTAATTTAAACCCGTATCAGTTGAAATGCATCAGATTGAATGTTGTTATTGACTGATGCACTCGACTCGTGAATAATAATATGGAGTAACTTTTCAATAAACAGTTTGCGGTTTTTGGTGAATTGGAGGTTATTTACGCAAGTGGGTTGTGCTAAATGGTGAAGGCCCAGAGGAGTAAGGATGTCTTCAGCTGGGCACCTGGTTCCGGGCTCTGGGCCGCCCACCAACCGCTCGGGGCAGCAACCCGGGGGTTCTCGCATCGAACCCCCGCACTGTCACTATGTAGACTACGCCTACGAGCCAGCGCCGGCGGTTATATGCTGCATGTACATCGTGTTTGGGATCGTATACACTTTATTTGGTGAGCCTGCCATAAATTTAAATTTATAAGACGTTTGCATTGACTCTCTTATTCCAATAATTCAAAAATATATAGTTGTAAATATTGATACCAAGAAGTAAATTGACCACAGCCATGACTTTGATATTACTCTTGTTTATTTAAACTTAAATAAAAATACATGAATTTGATATCAAACTATAATGCAAATACCGTGAAGCTGTGCCAAGGCCAGGAGAGCGATCCGAAAGCAGGAATGACTCAACCTTGACTCGCTCCATGCGTTGGTGAGCATCAAACTTCAAGCCACTTAGATTTAGAAGTATGGCAAGCGTTAATGCAAATGCCGTGAGGCTGATCTACAGCCAGGAGAGTGATCCAAAAGCAGGACCGACTCAACCATGACCCACTTCATGCGTGGTAGGAGTCTAGACTGCAGGTCACGTGGGGAGTTGTACCTTACTCGACCGCTGTATACTTCACTGGCGCTACCAGTAAAATATGATTATTTCATTGACTGTCCTGTCACCTGCGACAACACTTATTATATTATAACCACATGATTCTCTTGTTGGCCACTAATCGTCAGGGGCGCTACTACTTAGCTTTTGTGAACAAAATCGTGAAGTATGATGCTGATCGACCAATACCATGGTGCATGATAGGAACCGTAGAATTAATCTGGAAGCGATATAAAAAGTTTAGTTACAATGTTTAGTAATGCAGTTATTACTTGATCCTAATTACAAATATGAAAAATTGAATAGTTTAGAAACATTTGAAAAAAAAAGTTTTTGCCCCCTTTATGTTGATGTTTGTTTGATCACATATCGTAATCTATTTACAGATTTTTGTAATATTTTTTAATTTATTGTAATTTTTTATAGGGTACCGATGTTTTAAAGCAGTGATGTTTTTGACTGGCTTCACCTTCGGTACAGTCATTGTGTACCTCATATGTCTACAAGAGCATCTAATGCCAACATATGGAAATGCATGTAAGTAATCTTTAACAATACTATCTGCCCACTTGAAATATGTATAAAGTGAAACTTCATTATTAAATTTTTCTAGGGTCCCCTAAGAAAAACGTAAAATCAAGGTTTCACTTAACACTGTTTAATTATTATTTAATTAAATTGTTGCTATAATATTTAAATATTTTCCAGCCGTCGCTCTATCTGCAGGATTGTTATTCGGACTCATAACGATGCTGATTCAGTATGTAGGACTCTTTATGACGGGACTACATACTGGACTGTTTGTGGCTATTGCTTCATTGGGGGCTTATGACCACCTCTCAGCCAAAACACCTCACACAGTAAGTAATTTGTGTCAATATTGATCATTTAAATATGTCACATTATACGATAGATAATTTAAGGAAATATTAACAAACCATTATATTATTTATCAAGTGTATTGTTTGCATATCTCTTAAATATATAATAACACATATAATAAAAACAGTTACTACTACACTAAAATATTTGTTTGGATTTTCAGTTGTGGCTGTGTATATCTGTTTTGCTGGGAACGGCCATCTTGTTTGCTATCCTCAATCTCTGCTGGAAAAAAGGTGAACAAAAATATATATAAAATACAACGAATAATTCGAAATTTACCCTATATTTTTCAAAATTACAATTTAAAATCCAAATTCCAATATGCTGACATCCTCCTCTCTAAGTTTGTTGCCGAATTGCGTGGTGGCAGGATGCAGGAGCAGATGAACAACACAAAGAACTTGTTTTTGAAGCACAATTCATATTTATTTCTGCTAAAGACTTGACTTCCCCATTCGATCATAACATGACGTTAATTCCGTCTCGATCGAACGGGGCTTGACTGACAACTCCTCGGAACACTGACAAGCAGCGCCACCAAGGCAATCGCGGCAAAAAAGCAAATTAAAGATGACAGTTGCATCAACATGAAATGGAGCAACTGTCATAACAAATAAAATGGCGTATGCAAACGCCATGTAATATTATATAATTTAAAATAACAATATTAGATGTGCATGTCAGGCGAGCGAACAAAAATAAGAGACAAAATATCATTTTTCGAGGCTGTACGGCATCAGCCTAAAAGAGTTATATGAAGCTTATATCAATACTAATAAAATTTTCTACTATTATTTATAAATTCATATTTGATAAAATATTATCTAAAATTATTCCATATTTTTTTATTGGGTAGCCATTGTTGAGTAGTCATACTCGACATAGTCAAAAAATGGCATTACTCATAGTTAATAGTCGAGTATTTTAATAAACAAAAGCTACAAGTAAGTATGTCCTTGTCCTTGCATATGTGAATGCTTTGAAATATGTTAAAATGTATGTACACATAATCCTTTAATTAATTTATTATTTATATATTTATTAAGGTCTTACCATATTTGGTACATCAGTTTATGGTGGGGCGCTGCTAGCTGCTTCAATTGACTACTTGATTGAAAGACTCTCGATGGCCAACTGGGTAACTATTGTTTTTATAATAGTAATTTAAATTTATTTCAAAAATACATATATTTATTTCACTTTCTTTATTATGACTGAGCACATTTCATCTCACAAAGAAGACATTTTCGAGAGATTATTTGTTGCAGTATTGTTTTAACTTTAAATATGTAAAAGAAGCTTCCATATAGTTTGTAAGATGTATTTATATATGGGCAATAAAACATTTAAAATTACAGTGAGCTTAATGCTGTCTTGTTTAGCGCTGTTTTGGTTTAGCGCTCTTTTATTTCAACCTGGGATTATTCCCCAAAATTGTGCATAAATAGTGGAAAAAATAGTGGAATTAGCGAAACAAACCGGTTTAGATGAGGTAAATGTGGAAGACGTTGAAGAAATAGTGCAAGAAACAGTTGCTAGTCTTTCTAATGATGAGCTCAAGGAATTAACTGAGCAAGAAGAAAACAAAAATATTGATATTAGTGATTTCGAAGAAGAGCAAAAAGAACTTTCGATGACGTTTCTAAAAAAGATTTTGACCACTATAACTGAAATTATGGACCAATTTGTTGAAAATGATCTAAATTTTGACAGGAGTTCAAAAGCAAGACGAGGTGTTATAGATGCTTTATCCACTTATCAACAACTTCTAACAGAACGCAAATAGAAAACGCAAACTACATTAGATGCCTTCTTGACAAAAAGGCAGAAAATTGGAAACACAGAATAGACTGAATGATTTTACTGACTTAGAATTTTATTTTCTTTTATAAGTATATTCGTTTATGTTGTTTTTATTTTTGTAAGAAATAAATGTTTGGTTTTACTTTTATTAAAAAAAACATAACTATTAAATTTAATACCTAACCCCATTATTTACATGTTATTTACAAGATAGCCTCATTTAGCACTGTTTCGTATTACGCTCTACTGTGATGGAACGTATCCCTCGCATTAAGCGGGGCCTTACTGTACATGAAATAAACAATTTATTTGTTTATAATTTTCCTATTTATTTTAGTGTTTTTATTTAATTGTTTTTGAGGATAGTTAATTTCCTGCAATGCTAACCTTTATCCCATTATATTAATCATTAATTTTACATTTATTTTATTAAAAAAAAATATATATAACAATGTGTTTTACAGTTTTGAATGAGCAATATTTTACGCATATTAATCTTATTTTTTTGTATTATGAAGGGGCTTATATGTACAATGTAGCTTACAATTTAAGGTCTTTTTACATGTGCGATATTGCTGATATTTTTGATTAGTTTTAAAATGTATTAAATTCTTAAGTCTCTGAACAATATCAACAAAATTAATGTTCAGCAATATCGCATACATGAATTAATGCTTAAAAATGTGCTTGATTGCTATTTGGTATTGTCGCTTTTGGGTTTAGCCGTGTGTGGCGAATTGTTTCTATCCAATATTTCGACCGCCATTGCAGGGGTTTTCTTTAGGGTTGACGACTTTGTGAAGACCCTGAAGAAGACCGTTGTAATGGCGGTCGAAATATTTGATCGAAACAATTCACCACACACGGCTAAACCAAAAAGCCACAATACCATATCTGGCCGTGAAAACCTAAGAAGTTATTGATTGTTATTTGTTTAAAATATTATGTATTATTACACCTAAATGGAATTATTTAAAAAATTGAGGGATGAATTGATATTTGAATATTGGCTTTATTATACCTTCTTGGCTATACCTATATTTGCATAAATGTTTATTTATGTTTTTATACTTCTTTACATTGAAATACTATATGCTTCTGTTTGATTACATTATTTCCTTGATTTGTATACAAATGTTTATTTTTACATTTGTAATGGTTGTATTTTTAAATTTTAATATTATGCAGCATTTAATTTTCCTCCATTGATAATTTTTTGAGTGTTCTTTAAATACTTTGGATTGTTTTATGTTAAGAATTCTTTTGTAAAAAACATTTATATATATTTATAATTTTGTATGAATTTTAATTAAAAAACTAACAAATTAAAAAATATTTAGTTTTGCAATTATTGAAGATGGACTCCAGGGAGTCTGAAACATGTAATCACTTAAAAATAAATGTGAAATCAAAACTGAATGTTTTTTAATTTGTTAGTTTTTTCATTAAAATTAATAAAAAAATATAATTGTGCAGTTTCACCAAGTATTGTCAGTTGATAACCTTAACATTATTTATATATGTGCCTATTATAATATAAATGTTAAAATATGTGCAATGTATGTGTTACACTGAAATTTCGAAATTAATTTATGATGTTGATATGCGATTTACTTGGTACTTTTTTTAGCATTATTTTGATTGTTGGAACCAATTCATTAAATTAATAAAAATTGAAATTTTTTGACACCACTTTCTGGAATCAATTAAAGCCTATAAAAAGATGGGTGTATATCTGAAAAAATATGAAATGCGTGTAAAATGCCAGGCTCCATGTAGCATGCATATTGTCTGCAATAAAATATTTATATAGCAAATGAAGTTAAAAAGTCTTGCTTCAATCAAAACTTTATTGTAGCTGCCAAAAATTATTGGCTGTGTGTCAAAGTTGATATTTTACTACTAAAAGTATTATTTTCACAATTTTAGCCACTTCCTATAGTTCTATTGATCCATCCTCGATAAATAGTGATTTGTCTTAAAGAAATGTATTAGTCATTTTGTTGGTATGATTTTAATTTTTTTTACACGTAGTTACAAAAAACATCACCCGAAGTGGCCAAAAAAAATTCTATACTCGTATATAAGCAATTTCTAAACCTTCTTAATTAAGTAGTGATATGTCTTAACCCTTTCATTACGGCTCGGTTTGAATACAAATTATACTGCCAATTATAAAACCAGTAAGCATAAATGTACTTATCTGGTCTATTTTCATATATCACATTGGTTCTTGTATCCTTTAGCTATCAGATGATGCATAAAAAACTATTCTAAGAAAGTAGCAAAACGATATATCACGTCAACCGATGTTCACGGTCAGGGAATATTATGACGGCATATGCCGACAACCGATGCGAAAGGGTTATACAAATATATCAGTGTTTTTCTAATGACATTGTGCGTAGTCACAATAAAACACATCTATGAATTTTATCGTTTATAAGCAATTTCTCAAATTCGGTGTAACATACTTGTATATGTATTTCTTGCATATTGTGAAGACATAACAGCTGAGAGACAACATATTTTGTAGGTTTGGGAGAGAGTTGTATTGCGACCTACTGAACCTGTCCCGTGTTGGTTTTCTTGGCTGATACTTGCCGTGTGGCCAACAATGGCCATCTTGGGATTAGCAACACAAGGCTGTATCACTGGTACGGGAATACATCACGAAGAAAGTGAGTCATATTCATGATTTCGATGAATACTTTTGTACAGGTTATGTAAAAATTCAAGAAATGTACTGTAATTTTTAATTTTTGCAAAAGTTGAATATTCTCTAGCATTAAAACAGTTCATCTGATGACAAAATACAATGATACTACTTGAACTCTACAATAATACTTAAATCATAGTGAATTTGTTAATTTTTTCATAGGAAGAGAGTTATTTTCAGACATTCACTAAACAAATGCATAAACTTTAGAGTAAAAATAAACAATAAATTTGCCATGATGTAGAAATGCCAAGTTTTACTGTCAAATTAATTATATAGACACTAAAAAAGACAATAAGCTAATTATAAAAATTTAAAACTACTCTCAACTATAAGGGGGCATTGTTAAAGTTCATTATAATTTAATATTTGAATATATTATTTTTAAACAGTTGGCTTTTAATAGATTTAAAAACCATGTTTGTGGAAAACTAAACGGAATTCTCTAGACTTATTCACTGCGTATGACGTCTAATAGCGCTAATGAGCTTTACATGGATGTTCTAGCTTCATTCTACTGTTGTTATGATCAAAATTAACTTACTATATAATTAAATTTATAAAATATTTTGGATTCAAAAGAAAAACTACAAGCAAAATCTGATATATTTGCTTACTAGAAAATATATTAGAGAGTAGATAATTAGCCCATAAATCCAGCAAAAAGATGCGGCCTCCAAAAGATGAAAGATTGTCATATAATGAAGCCGCAAAACAAAATTGTTGTATTTTTAAACATTACCGTTTTATTAAGCTATATTTAATAATTTGTATACTTTTTAGGT
>JAGTXR010000459.1:0-82962 GCA_022606575.1 Glossosoma conforme
TACCGGAACTTTGTTTACATGTCCTTTACCGGAACAATGTTTATATGATATGACCTTTACCGGAACAAGGTGTGTATGATGTTCACTGGAACAATATTTCTAAGACCTTTACCGGAACTTTGTTTACATGTCCTTTACCGGAACAATGTTTATATGATATGACCTTTACCGGAACAAGGTGTGTATGATGTTCACTGGAACAATATTTCTAAGACCTTTACCGGAACTTTGTTTACATGTCCTTTACCGGAACAATGTTTATATGATATGACCTTTACCGGAACAAGGTGTGTATGATGTTCACTGGAACAATATTTCTAAGACCTTTACCGGAACTTTGTTTACATGTCCTTTACCGGAACAATGTTTATATGATATGACCTTTACCGGAACAAGGTGTGTATGATGTTCAATGGAACAATATTTCTAAGACCTTTACCGGGACTTTGTTTACATGGAACAAACAATATTTCCGGAACAAATGATGTTCACTGGAACAATATTTCTAAGACCTTTACCGGAACTTTGTTTACATGTCCTTTACCGGAACAATGTTTATATGATATGACCTTTACCGGAACAAGGTGTGTATGATGTTCACTGGAACAATATTTCTAAGACCTTTACCGGAACTTTGTTTACATGTCCTTTACCGGAACAATGTTTATATGATATGACCTTTACCGGAACAAGGTGTGTATGATGTTCATGGAACAATATTTCTAAGACCTTTACCGGAACTTTGTTTACATGTCCTTTACCGGAACAATGTTATATGATATGACCTTTACCGGAACAAGGTGTGTATGATGTTCACTGGAACAATATTTCTAAGACCTTTACCGGAACTTTGTTTACATGTCCTTTACCGGAACAATGTTTATATGATATGACCTTTACCGGAACAAGGTGTGTATGATGTTCACTGGAACAATATTTCTAAGACCTTTACCGGAACTTTGTTTACATGTCCTTTACCGGAACAATGTTTATATGATATGACCTTTACCGGAACAAGGTGTGTATGATGTTCACTGGAACAATATTTCTAAGACCTTTACCGGAACTTTGTTTACATGTCCTTTACCGGAACAATGTTTATATGATATGACCTTTACCGGAACAAGGGTGTATGATGTTCACTGGAACAATATTTCTAAGACCTTTACCGGAACTTTGTTTACATGTCCTTTACCGGAACAATGTTTATATGATATGACCTTTACCGGAACAAGGTGTGTATGATGTTCACTGGAACAATATTTCTAAGACCTTTACCGGAACTTTGTTTACATGTCCTTTACCGGAACAATGTTCCACTGGAACAATGTATGACCTTTACCGGAACTTTGTTTACATGACCTTTACCGGAACAAGGTGTGTATGATGTTCACTGGAACAATATTTCTAAGACCTTTACCGGAACTTTGTTTACATGTCCTTTACCGGAACAATGTTTATATGATATGACCTTTACCGGAACAAGGTGTGTATGATGTTCACTGGAACAATATTTCTAAGACCTTTACCGGAACTTTGTTTACATGTCCTTTACCGGAACAATGTTTATATGATATGACCTTTACCGGAACAAGGTGTGTATGATGTTCACTGGAACAATATTTCTAAGACCTTTACCGGAACTTTGTTTACATGTCCTTTACCGGAACAATGTTTATATGATATGACCTTTACCGGAACAAGGTGTGTATGATGTTCACTGGAACAATATTTCTAAGACCTTTACCGGAACTTTGTTTACATGTCCTTTACCGGAACAATGTTTATATGATATGACCTTTACCGGAACAAGGTGTGTATGATGTTCACTGGAACAATATTTCTAAGACCTTTACCGGAACTTTGTTTACATGTCCTTTACCGGAACAATGTTTATATGATATGACCTTTACCGGAACAAGGTGTGTATGATGTTCACTGGAACAATATTTCTAAGACCTTTACCGGAACTTTGTTTACATGTCCTTTACCGGAACAATGTTTATATGATATGACCTTTACCGGAACAAGGTGTGTATGATGTTCACTGGAACAATATTTCTAAGACCTTTACCGGAACTTTGTTTACATGTCCTTTACCGGAACAATGTTTATATGATATGACCTTTACCGGAACAAGGTGTGTATGATGTTCACTGGAACAATATTTCTAAGACCTTTACCGGAACTTTGTTTACATGTCCTTTACCGGAACAATGTTTATATGATATGACCTTTACCGGAACAAGGTGTGTATGATGTTCACTGGAACAATATTTCTAAGACCTTTACCGGAACTTTGTTTACATGTCCTTTACCGGAACAATGTTTATATGATATGACCTTTACCGGAACAAGGTGTGTATGATGTTCACTGGAACAATATTTCTAAGACCTTTACCGGAACTTTGTTTACATGTCCTTTACCGGAACAATGTTTATATGATATGACCTTTACCGGAACAAGGTGTGTATGATGTTCACTGGAACAATATTTCTAAGACCTTTACCGGAACTTTGTTTACATGTCCTTTACCGGAACAATGTTTATATGATATGACCTTTACCGGAACAAGGTGTGTATGATGTTCACTGGAACAATATTTCTAAGACCTTTACCGGAACTTTGTTTACATGTCCTTTACCGGAACAATGTTTATATGATATGACCTTTACCGGAACAAGGTGTGTATGATGTTCACTGGAACAATATTTCTAAGACCTTTACCGGAACTTTGTTTACATGTCCTTTACCGGAACAATGTTTATATGATATGACCTTTAACCGGAACAAAATTTGTACATTCAATTATTTTATTTTAACTTTTAAAAACACTACAATTTGGTTATTTAATTTGTAAAACGATGAAAAATATACCGAAAAACATTGAATTGATAAAAAATAATTACCATTTCAAATAAACAAAAATTAAAAAATCATTTTATAGAAATATACTAGAAAGTCCTGAAGGTCGCTAAACAAGCAATTTTGTATAGCTCATACTTAAACCGGCATTTACTGCAACAATATTTGTAAGACCTTTACCGGAACAATGTTATTTGTGATCTTTTCTGGAACAATGTTTGTATGACCTAATCCGGAACAAGGTTTGAAATGTCTTTGCAGAAACATGTTTTAATGAATGAATTAAATTAAATAAAAATAATATTTTCTTAAAAGTAGTCATTTCATTTGTTTTTTTATGTGTTTTTTAGAATAATTTATTTTAATTACAAAAAAATATACATTTCCTGTAGGAAATTATAAAAATAATGTCGCATGATTTTTCAACTTTTGTAAAGAGACACAGCTGTATAAGCATAATGATATGTATAGCTTTGTTTAATTAACGATTCCTAGCTATCTTTATTTTTCAAAAGTTGAACACTCACGCAATTCGCATCGCTCATGTTGATAACCCTTTATTTTGTACGGAGTACGAAAATATTTTTTATAAAAAATTAAAAAAAATTAGATATAAAGAAAAACTACAATAAAAAAATTTATAAAATTCAATTTTTTGTTTTTATTTTATGACTTTTATCATCTGTTGATTCCTCCAGCACCTTTTATCCAGCATCTGTGTTTCCTCCCTCATATACCTGCCTTGTCCTACACTTGCTGAATACACCGTTAATGTATGTCTAACATGCCATCGGTAAGCTCTAAAATGCTCTTCCGGGTATAGCTCAGCGGTCAAAGCGTTTGCTTTGCAAGCGAAAGGTCGTGGGTTCAATCCCCGACGGAGATTTAAAGAAAAAGGATTTAATAGATTTCTGAGCTCTAAAATACCCCAGGTTGGTGCGAATTCAATCTCTCACCCGAAAAATGCCAGTCATTGCCTATTAATTAAAATTGGCGGTAGACGAAAGTCGTCCCGTGAAGACCACCCATTCATAGTAAATTCCTGTAATAATAAGGATCGTGAATCTCGGGCTGTAGTCTATAACGTTGGCGGATCAACACTCCACATGCAGCGCTTAGTTATATGCACCATGGTAAGCGTCATAGAATTTCGCAGATGATACTTCAGAATTACTATCACCATCTGTCGGTATTCTCCTGAATGTGCTTACATAAAAAAAACAATCTTCATCTTGGAAAATTGAAATAAACAACTGATATAAAGAGAGCTTTAATAAATTGTTAGCCTACCAAACTTTTTTTTTAATTAAGTTTTTTATAAATATCAAAAATATTCCAAACAGGCTCACTTTTTTCTATTATGAAATTTTAGTTTGACCAGTGATATATATATATTTTTTTAATATTTAAAAATGAATAAAATGCAAGTTTATATTGTGGCTTATGGGCTTAGCCGTGTATTGCGAATTACTTATGACCGCCATTGCAGGGGTCTTCTTCAGGATTGATGATTTAGTTGTGAGTTGGTGTCAGATTTTTTTTTTACGAGCGTTATTGATATCTCCATGGTAACTACATACTCAAGTTTCATTGGTCCGGAGAATCGTGGGTATGTTCCAAGAATACGGTAGGTAAGTTCTAAAAAAAACAAACTCCAATGCACGACTTGCTCAACGGTGTATATCGGACAAACGTCGCGAACTTTTGCTAAAAGAGTAAACGAACATGAGAGATCGTGCAGACCAGGCCACCCAATGGCGTCAGCACTGGCAGAGCATCTGGCTGACACGGGACATGAGTTTTCATTCGAACCCGAAATCGTGGCTCGAACGCATTAAAATATACACGCCTAGTAAGGGAAGCCATTGAAATCAAAAGACATCCCATCAACATCAACAGGGATGAAGGCTTGATTGTCAAAACAGCATGGCTTCCCCCTCTAGCACATACTCTAAAACCTTTACAGACAAGCAAGGACGACCACAGTCCGACATGACGTTCGTGGAGGTACAATTCTTAGAACATACCCACCAATGAAACTTGAGTATGTAGTTGCCATGGAGATATCAATAACGCTTGTAAAAAAATAATCTGACACCAACTCACAACTAAATTATCAATCCTGAAGAAGACCTCTGCAATGGCGGTCGAAATATTGGTTAAAAATAAATTAAACACACATGGCTAAGCCCTCAAGGGGCTCTTGGGTGGTGATGCGCACCTACCGACTGCTATTAAAAGAGCAGTTTATAGCCTCTCACAACCAACTCCACTCCCACCTGTACGTGGTGAGCCCTACATAGTCATGTCACATCAAGATTGCGGTAACCAATCCCTTTGGCGATATGACGTGATGAACTGACGGGAGAAAGGAGGGCTGAGAGAGTTATCAAAAGAACTCTCCCAGCTTCAACTAGGCACGGTGTAAACCGGCCATAAACTCGCCAAGCCGCCTGGCAAGCGTGGCGTTTTAAGCCAACAACCCCGAATGAAAACACAACAAAAGATCCGGCCCCTAGTTCCCAGCAGCTTCGCTATTCCTGGCCACGGCAGCGGCCATGGTAACGGCGGGGCGGGGGTGCTAAGAATCACTGGGTTACTGCAGGCTGCCACAGACGACTATTTATTGCTACCTACAACACGAGAACATTGAGACTAGATGAGAAAATCGTAGAACTGGAAGAGGAACTAGATAGAATCAAATGGAGCATCGTTGGGCTGGCCGAAGTTAGACGAGAAGGAGAAGGTCTGATTAAACTCAACTCAGGACATCTCTTATACTATAGAGAAGGGGATCAAACCTCTCAAGGTGGAGTTGGCTTCCTTATCAACAAGGAAATTGCCAACAACGTCACCGAAGTTAATAGTATATCCCCCCGAGTATCATACCTGACGCTTAAGTTATCGAACCGATACTCCTTACGAGTGGTGCAAGTATATGCCCCAACGTCTAGCCATACCGATGAAGAAGTAGAAGCTCTATATGAAGACATCGAAAAAGCCCTACAATACAATAAGACACATTACTGCATAGTTATGGGAGACTTTAATGCTAAGATTGGAAAGTGCTGTGGAAACGAGAAATTTATAGGACAATATGGAACCGGACTCCGAAATAACAGAGGACAGATGATGGTAAACTTTCTACATGCTAACAAAATGTTTTGCATGAACACATTTTTCAAGAAAAACCAAAACGCAAATGGACCTGGAGAAGCCCGGATGGTAACATAAAGAACGAAATTGATTTTATTATGGCTAATAAGAAGAATATAGTCACTGATGTCTCAGCGATGCAATGCTTTAGTACCGGAAGTGACCACCGTCTCGTTCGAAGTACTGTGCACCTAGACATCAAACTGGAAAGGAAAAAGCTAATAAAACAAAGAGTTATACGTCCGTTAAATGTTCAGAGCAAGCTTGAGGAAACTTTTCAGCTTGAACTACAAAATCGATTCGCAGCACTGGAAGATAGTGATGACACCGACAACGTCAACAAACTTAACGAAAGAATCATTAATAGCATTAAAGAAACTGCCAAAAAGTCATAAAGCAGTGCAAAAGAAAAAAGGGTCAAAATTCTCAGACAAAACGATAGCTCTTATGGACGAACGTCGTAAAAGCAGAAGCATCCAAGATTACAATACCCTGAACAAAAAAGTGAAAAAATCCATGAGATTTGACATTCGTCGTTCAAACACCGAGTATATCATGGAGATTGTTGCACAAGGCCGAGGGTCAAATGCATTTAGCAGACACACCTCTATAGGACAGGCCCAACTTTCCAAATTAAAGACACACGATGGGAAGATAACAACAAATCTTAATGATATACTGAAGGAAATAGAACATTTCTACGGGTTATTGTATTCATCTACGATGCCAGGTCCTAATGACAGATCTGCGGACGACAAGAGGGCTACTCTCACAAAGCACTGGTCTGAAGACATCCCAGATATAAGTATATTCGAAATTAAATCGGCCCTAAAACAACTTAAGAACAACAAAGCCCCTGGAGAAGACGGAATTACATCTGAGCTTCTGAAAGTAGGAGGAACCCCTCTGTTGAAAGAGCTTAAAAACTATTCAACAAGGTAATAGAACATGGAGAAACCCCGGCGACATGGAGTACGAGTATTGTGATATTGTTCCACAAAAAAGGGGATAAATCACTGCTCAAAAACTACCGACCCATTTCCCTTCTTTCCCATGTGTATAAAGTATTCTCCAGAATTTTAACAAACAGGCTGACGGGTCGATTTGATGAATTTCAACCTCGAGAGCAAGCTGGGTTTAGGAAAGGCTTTAGTACAATTGATCATATCCACACGCTAAGACAAATCATTCAGAAAACTGAAGAATATAATCAGCCACTCTGCCTCGCCTTTGTAGACTATGAAAAGGCATTTGACTCAATCGAGACTTGGGCAGTGCTAGATTCACTACAACGCTGCAAAATAGACTATCGGTATATAGAGATAATAAAATCTCTTTACAAATCTGCAACAATGATGGTCCAGCTCCATGATAGCACTAACAATATTTCAATAAACAAAGGTGTTAGACAAGGAGATGTTATATCTCCAAAACTCTTCACAAACGCCCTGGAAGATATTTTTAAACTGCTATCCTGGACAAAATGTGGAATAAATATTAACGGAGAGTACATTTCTCACCTCCGATTTGCAGATGACATAGTGCTAATAGCCGAATCACCTAACAAGCTCCAAGACATGCTCTACGACCTCAATGAAGCGTCGAACAAAATTGGTCTGAAAATGAACATGGATAAAACAAAAGCCATGATTAATAGTCATATTTCACAAACCTTTGATCCTATTTCCATTGGAGGAACAGAAATACGACGGTCGATGGGGAAGAAAAGTATTGGAATGGCGCCCAAGAACTGGCAAACGAAGCATTGGCCGACCCCTACAAGATGGACTGACGATATAAGAAGAATAGCGGGAGTGACCTGGATGCGGAAGGCGGAGGATCGAAGAGGATGGAGACTCATGCGGGAGGCCTACGTTCAACAGTGGACGGACACAGGCTGATGATGATGATGATGGCTAAGCCCAAAAGCCACTATATCAAATCTGACCGTGAAAACTTAAGAAGTTATTTAAAATGCAAGCTATAATAATATGTATACTCCTTATATAAATATATAAGGATCAAGCTGATACACTTATTTAAATATCATTCATTTACACTAATTTTTTTATCAAACATTCAGTAATAAATGCCTAAAAGGGTTAGTAAAAAATATGCGATATTGTGGCTTATAGGCTCAGCCGTGTGTGACGAATTACTAACAACATTCAAGAAACGACTTCACGTCGTCGGGATAGTTATCGGATCGCGTGGTGGAAGTATGAGGAGCAGATTAACAACACACAGACTTTTTCCAAAGCACATTGACATATATTTTCGATAATGACTTGGTTTCCCCGATCGACCGTAACATGGCGTTATTTTCGCCTCGGTTATCCTTACTTGTCTGTACAGGTTTTTTAGTATGTGCTAGAGGTGGAAGCCATGATGTTTTGAGTTGATGTTGATGGGATGTCTTTTGATTTCAATGGCTTCCCTTATAAGGGTTCCCTTTCCAATATGACGCTCGTGGAGGTATATTAGGCTGACGGCTAAACTACCTCCAGACACCAACTCATCAACCCTGAAGAAAACCCCTGCAATGGCGGTCGAAATATTTTTAAAATAGTTTTTTCTTTCTTCAATGTTTTCAGCATTTACTTTGAGATCCATTATAAATTATAAATATTTATTTATTTACCTTGTCATGGATCACGTTAAATAAGTTCTCTATTAGAAGACTGCAGTTTCGACTATCTCATAACCTTTCTCGATCCTTCTCTTGTTAAGCGATAACTGAGCTGCAATAGTACTTTGCAAGTGGTCTAACCAATTTTTTTTTGTAGGCGAGGGGGTAGGGGTGTGTCTTTCAGGGAATTATAAGAGAGGAAGATAAATAGGGTTGCAAGGATGAAGAAAAAAAAATGATTTAGGTATAATTTTTATTTATTTATTATTTATATAAATATTCCATGTAAATACCAGGTAAATAAATATGTATTTATAATGGAAAATATTATTTCGCCACACACGGCTAAACCCATAAGCCACAATATCAAATCTAGCCGTGAAAACCTAAGAAGTTATTTAAAAAATATTCATTTGGCAGTAGCAAAAGAATAAGGTAATGGTAATAAATAATAGGTTAGGTTCTTCTTCGTAGTATGAATCCGGTGGATTGGTTTGCAGCAACAGAATCTTGCATCTCGATCTCCATTCCTCTCGGCCCTCCGCAACCCTTTTCAGCTCAGCATAAGCGCTACAATTTATGTCCTCGAATACTTGCTGCAAATACTTCCGTCTAGGGCACCCTCTACAGTTTCTACCCTCAACCATCCCCTCCACAATACCGTGAAGAAGACCATCGTGGCGCATGATGTGACCAATCCATCCGGCTCGCCTCTCTGAGATGGTTCTTATTAGGTGCCTATCTTCCTTGATTATCCTGAGAACCTCATTGTTCGTGACGTGGTCTCTCCAGGAAATTCCGAGAATTCTTCTGTACGACCACATCTCAAAGGCCTCTAGTCTTTTTTATCACTTTCAGATAAGCACCATGTCTCACAGCCGTACATTAAGATGCTCCAAACAAGTGTTTTGGCAAGTTGCTTGCGGAGCCCTAAAGTAATATTCTTAGAGGTTAGGTGAAAATTAAAATGAATGAAATGTAAATTATTTTAATATTTATTCTCATAAGTTAAATAGATAGGGATCATGCTAAAACACAAATTTAAAGAGAGTCTAATGTGTTAGCCTACCAAACATATTTTAAAAAACGTTTTGTTTTTAAATATTCAAAATATTCCAAACAGACTCATTTTTTTTTCCAGTATCAAATTTCAGTTCAACGAGTAATGGTATATATTTTTAAAAAACTATTTAAAAATGAATCAAATGTAAGTTTTTATATTTCTTTTAAGCATGACAATTAATCCGAAATATTTCTATTTTATCTAACTAAAGAAATGAAAAAGATTATTGCGAATTGACCTGGAAAACTTGGTTGTAAAATGTGATTTTATAAGCGAAATTCACTATAGTTGCCAGAATTTTGTGGTCGTTATTTGTGACGATAATATTCTCCATCTATTGAAGTATTGTTTTTGTAAAGAAAAAATGTTGAAATTTACAATAATATGTATTAAATAGAGCAATGAAGAAATATTAACGTATTATTTTTCAGGAACGATTTCCAAGATGGCGATCACGAAATATCAAAATCTAACGCGCTGGATAAATATGTAAGATTCAATATTATCATCATCATCAGCCTGTACTGTTGAAAGTAGGCCTCCCGCATGAGTCTCCATCCTTTTCGCATCCAGGCCACTCCCGCGATTCTTCTTACGTCGTCAGTCCAATTTGCAAGGGGTCGGCTAATTAGCTAGCTTCGTTTGCTAGTTCTTGGATGCCACTCCAACACTTTTCTTCCCCATCGACCATCATCTTTTCGACAGATATGTAACATTGCCTCTTGAGTGTGCCTATTTGTTGTGTAGCCTCCACTACTTGAGTTCTTCTTCATATATCCTTATTTTAGACACTCCTCTCATGAATCTCTCCATGGCACGTTGGGTGAGCTTTATTTTTTGAGTAAGACTTGAATATTCCACGTCTCTGCGCCATAAATTAATAATAATATTGTAAAAATATATATAAACCGGCGGGTATAGCTCAATGATCAAAAGTGATGAAGTCCACCCATTCATAGTAAAATTCCTGTAATAATAGGATGATGCGTGAACCTCGGGCTGTGGTAATGCAGCGCTTAGCCCATATGCAGCATGGTAAGCGTCAAAGAATTCCACAGATGAGACTTTAGAATTGCTATCACCATCTGTCAGTATTCTTTTGTATGTGTTTTCATAAAAAAAAAATCTTCGTAGTAGTAGTATCAATCCGGTGGATTGGTTAGCAGCAACAAAATCTTGCATCTAGATCTCACCTCTTCCCGATCCTCTGCAATCCTCTTTAGCTCAGCATAAGGTCTACAACTAATGTCCTCGATCACTTGCTACAAATACTCCCGTCTAGGGCGCCCTCTGTAGTCTCTCCCCTCAACCATCCCTTCCACAATGTCGCGTAGAAGACCATCGTGGCGCATGATGTGACCGATCGCCTTTCTCAGATGGTTCTTACCTATATAGATTCCTAAGATAAGAATATTGAAGAAATTCCTGTGTATTTCTTATTTCATAAAATTTATAAGACATTGTGCATTTTCTTTCAGATTTCTCAAAGTACAAGCAATGTGAATCCAATACAGAGAATCGTTCTACAGGCTGAAGTTAATCAGTCAAAAATAATACCAAAAAGCAAAATAATAACTGGTAAGAGAGTGTGTTAAGTTTCTGTATACGAGGGTTATCCATAAAATAAGTTTCCCAGTGATTTTTCACAGTGTTTAATTCCATGAATGCGTACATTTTTGGAAAGTTTAGACTTTTACCTATTTTCCTACATAGTCGCCACTGAGGTCAATGCATTTTTGCATGCGGTATACGAGCTTTTGAATGCCCAAGTCAAAAAAATCTGCCGCCAAGCCACGCAGACACCTGAGAACCGCTTCTTCCAGCGCTTCACTGTGACCAAAATGCGTTCCACCCAGGTGTTTCTTCATGTCAGGGAAGAGATGGTAGTCACTTGGGGCTAAGTCCGGGCTGTAGGGTGGGTGTTTGACAATAACCCGGTAGGGGCGAGCCACCTCTTAAGGACAAAATAAAAAAGCAGGCCTCGGGAGCGTCGGGCTGATGATCCGATCTCCTTAAAAACGCTGATTTTCAAACACCTAAATATTTTATCTGATACTACAGAGGCAACCTAAGCAAGTTCGCGGACTCTTGCCCTGGAGGCACCCGGGAACCATCTATGTTCTCATGTGGACTTCAGGTGTTCTGGGACAAGGCATAGGTAGCCTGGGCTTACAGAACTGTGAAACGTCAATCTGTGGTGTCCGTATATATAAATATTATCACCTATATTTTTGATTATGTCTCTAGTCGCTAAATCTGCTGCTATATGTGTCGTGATGTGCTGCTATGCTGAGGAGAAGCCTCGATCTGTGAAATGGAGCAAGGAGTTGCTGAATCAAGCTGTGAAGTATGGGATCGAGTACTATGTGAGGACCACGAAGATGTACAAAATAACAGGTGAGTAGAACGCCGATCACTGGTCTACCCAGCTCGTGACAAAACAAGGCGTTTTTGACGACATTTTTTACGATGAATTGGCGAATTTTAGAGTATCGAGTACTAAGTAAGAACCATAAAAATGCGCAAAATAACAGGTAAGTAGAACGCTGGTCACTGGTCTACCCAGTTTTTGACAAAACAAGGCGCTTTTAACGACATTTTTTTTATGATGGACTATCGCATTGTATGGTATCGAATACTTAGTTAGGGCCTTGAAAATGTACAAAATCACAGGTTAGTTGAACGCTGATCACTGGTCTACCCAGTTTTTGACTAAAACACGGCGCTTTTGACGTAATTTTTTATGATGACATAGCGCATTATATGGTCCTAGCATGGCATTATCTCTTAACAAGTGATGGATTGAGAAAGGCTACGAGTTAGTCGAAACTGCAGTCTCCTAAACAGAGAGCATATCTTACGTTAATTTTTTTTAGAATTAAAATAATAATGGATTTTTAATCGATTTCTGAGCTCTAAAATACCCCCGGTTGGTGTGAATTTAATCCATCACCCGTAAAACGGCAGTCATAGCCTATTAATTAAAATTGGTGCTAGGCGAAAGTCGCCCCGTGAAGACCACCCATTCATAGTTAATTCCTGTAATAATAAAGGATGATGCATGGGCTGTAGTCTATGACGTTGGCGGATCAACACTCCACATGCAGCTTTTAGCCATAAATACCATGGTAAGCGTCATAGAATTCCACAGATGAGACTTCAGAATTACTATCACCTTCTTCTTCGTAGTATCAATCCAGCGGATTGGTTTGCAGCAACGGAATCTTGCATCTCGATCTCCATTCCTCTCGGTCCTCCGCAACCCTTTTCAGCTCAGCATAAGCACTACAATTCATGTTCTCGAATACTTGCTGCAAATGCTCCCGTCTGGGGCGCCCTCTATAGTTTCTACCCTCAACCATCCCCTCCACTATCACCATCTTTCGGTATTCTCCTGTATGTGCTTACATAAAAAAATATATATAATTATAATTAGGCAGTTTTGCCAAGTATTGTCAGTTAATAACCATGACGCTTAGATTATTTATTATGGCTTATTGTGGATTATTGTGGTTTATTGTGGTTTATTGTGGTTTATTGTGGCTTACTGTGTTGCAGTGGGGAGATTTGTGGGTGTGGAGGATTTAGTCTCCACGTTCTACATCGAAGACTTCATGTTCACTGTGCGCCTTGTGCAGATCACCAGAGGGGTCCTGACTAACGACGTAGATGGCGATGTCGACGAATTTTTGCGGTATTTTTTTTAAACAATGTCACACTCTACTAACTTCTTTTCCGACGCGTATAGCTTAATGGTTAAAGAGTTTGCTTACCAAACTGAATTTCGTGGGTTAGATCCCCAACGAAAATTAAAAAAAAAAAAGGTTTTAATTTGACTTCTAAGCTCTATAAATACTCCCAGTTGGTATGAATTAGATCCCACACCGATAAAATGCCAGCCTATCAATCAAATATTGTTTTTGTTTATATAATCGCATGGAAAGCACAGCCGGTCAAGACTAGTGCACTCTATGACGCTCAGCCAGGGAGGCTGGACGTTTTTGTTTGTGTGTGGGTTGGAAAGATTGCAAGTGTATATTTATCTGTTTCTTGAAGAGAACCAGACTGTAGGAAGGAGGAAACACAGACGACGAAAGAGCATTCCAAAGCTACCGGCGGCATTAAGGAAGGAACTTTGAAAACTGCCAGTTATTGATCAACATACATTAACCGTGTATGTTCGGAAAGTGTAAGACGAGTTTGCCGGTTGTGAGTGGGTGCAGGAGGAATTAGTTATTTGTGGTATATCTATCTGCTGCTAGTGAATCTCTGGTGGAGAAGATGAACATGTCTCTTCAAAGGGTTTCACGATGGGGCGACCTCAACCTCGTCAGTTTCAACATTTCAAAAACCCAATCATGTACTTTCTCCACCAAGAAGACTGCTATGGATCCTGTATCTTTCAACGGTTGTTCTCTTCCGAAAGCAAGCTCCATCAACATGCTTGGATTATCAATATCGAATAATGTTAAATATTACGAGTCAATTAAGTGTAAAGCCGGTCTCGCTTCCAAAAAACTAGGTGTATTATATAGATCACGTCGGTATTTCAACGATAAACAACTTCTTCTTCCATATAAAGGACAAATCCGACCTATCCTTGAATACGGCAGTCACCTTTGGATTGGAGCCCCAAAATACCTTCTAAACTTAATTGACTCAGTTCAAAGAAGAGCAATTCGTTTGATAAACAATGACACCCTTACGTCTAATCTACAATCAATGGAACACAGACGTAAGGTTGGTTCTCTTAGTCTTTTCTACCGTTATTACCACGGTCGCTGCTCTTCGGAACTTAAAGAATTAATTCCTCCTGCACCCACTCACAGCCGACAAACTCGTCTTACACTTGCCGAACATCCATACACGGTTAATATATGTCGACCAAGAACTGGCAGCTTCCAAAGTTCCTTCCTTAATGCCACCGGTAAGCTATGGAATGCTCTTCCAGCGTCTGTGTTTCCTCCTTCCTACAATCTGGATCTCTTCAAGAAACAGATAAATATACACTTGCAATCTCCCCAACCCACACACAAACACGAACACAACACACGTTTCCCGCATGCAGCGTCCAGCCTCCCTGGCTGAGCGTCATAGAGTGCACTGGTCTTGACCGGTTGTGCTCTCCTGCATGCGCTTACATAAAAAAATATATATATGTAAGTCATCCCGTGAGCACCACCCATTCATAGTAAGCTCCTGTATTAAACGACGTTGGCATATTAACACTCCGCGTGTAGCGCTTAGTCATATGTAACATGGTAAGTGTCATAGAAATCGCCAAAAGTCTTCAGCATTACTATCATCTTCTGTCGGTATTCTCCTGTATGTGTTTGAAAAAAACTTTATAGATATACAATTGAAGTTCTACACCAATATTTAACAAATTTATACGTACATACAAATTCATCGCAAACATCGTCTTATTGCATGAAATTACTCTCATAAATAAATGGGAGAACTTGGATTTGAAAAAAACTTTTGAATAAAGCTCATTATTTGAAAAAATACAGTAGATTGCATGTGATACTCCAGCGTCGCAGACTGCAGCCTGACATTCACGCATCATCCAATTTTATATGATCTCACTATTAATGGGAAGTGACTTTCGTTTACTGCTCGTCGAATGATAGTCCCAAGTCACTCCCTGAAAAAAAAAACAACAAATTATGAATATAATAAAATAGAGCAATTTCTAGATTACATATACATTTATTTTTATATAAGCACATACAGCAGAATACCGACAGATGGTGATAGTAATTCTGAAGTCTCATCTGTGAAATTCTATAACGCTAACCAGAATCCGAAACGAGGAAATACGCAGAAGAACTCAAGTATTGCATGCTACCCAACGAATAGGCACACTCAAGTGGCAATGGGCAGGACATATCTGTCGAAGAGATGACGGTCGGCGTGGAAGAAAAGTACTGGAATGGCGCTCAAGAACTGGCAAACGAAGCGTTGGCCGACCCCCTACAAGATGGAATGACGATATAAGAAGAATAGCGGGAGTGAGCTGGATGCGGAAGGCGGAGGATCGAAGAGGATGGAGACTCATGCGGGAGGCCTGCGTTCAACAGTGGACGGACACAGGCTGATGACGATGATGATGAACCATGGTGCATATGGCTAAACGCTGCACGTGGAGTGTTGATCCGCCATCGTCACAGCCCGAGATTCACGCATCATCCTAATTATTAGAGGAATTTACTATGAATGGGTGGTCTTCACGGGACGACTTTCGTCTACCACCAATTTTAATTGATAGGCTATGACTGACATTTTACGGGTGATGTATCAAATTCACACCAACCGGGATATTTTAGAGCTCAGAAATCGATTAAGAATCCTTTTTTTTTTATCTCCGTCGGGGATCGAGCCCACGACCTTTGGCTTGCAAAGCAAACGCTTTACCATTGAGCTATGACCGCCGGGCATAGATTAGAGGACTTAGATTACTTTCATAATTATGAGCACAAATGTTCTTAAAACAACTGTATCGTTTATCATATACTATGTTCAAGTATAAACATGTCTCTCATTGGATTTATCAGCATGGTGAAGTCGGCGCTAGAGAGTGGCGATTGCCATGTGCTGTCTGTGGGCAACAGCAGCTGGGCCTTCTGGAAGAGAGACTCCAAGTGTGAAGAAGTTGAACTGTTCAGTCCGCAGGGGAAGGCGCCGCAGACGAGGTGAGCCCCCGGTCTTTCGTATTCCATAAGGTATCAATCGGGCGGCAAAGTCCAGTAGTAAATGCGTTTGTTAAAAAAAAAAATTAATCAAATCTAAGCTCTCTGCATACTCCGTAGAGTCGAGCCACTGCTTAATCACAATAAAAATGTCCAGGACTCGGGAACATTGGTCTCACCATCCGATCTCCTTTAACCCTTACGCATCGGTTGTCGGCGTATGCCGTCATAAGATTCCACGACCGTTGACATCGGTTGACGCGACATATCGTTTTGCTACTTTCAGTACTCATTGTGACATCTACGGTAGGAACTTGAAACTGCTGCAGTCGTTCCCTTTATCAACCTACACGTATTCTTTACAGGAATCTGTAAAGCATGTAAATAAACATCGTTTGTTTTCGTCACAGGAACGATTTTTCTGTAAGCCACATGTGTCAATGCCACCACACGTATGTAGTTACATTATGAACGTTTGTTAAATATAATAGTTTTTTATGCATCATCTGATAGCTAAAGGATACAAGAAGCAATGTGATATATGAAAATAGAATAGATACGTACATTTATGTTTTTACTAGTTTTATAATTGACAGTATAAGTTGTATTCAAACCGAGCCGTAATGAAAGGGTTAATTATGACCAGTTTAGTGCGTTACAGATTTCAAAGCATCATGTGTTTTGATGATTTCAGAAACATGGTTCCCTGCCTGATGAGATATCAGTGTTTCGATACAATGATGAGGGATCTGTTTGAGAAACTGATTGACTTCAGGAAGACGACGTTCAACTACATCATCACCAAGTTTATGATCGTCAACAAACACCGTCCTGTGAGTATCACTTGACATCCCCTGTTGACTCGTAATTGAAGCGATAAACTTGCTTTAATGTTTTGATATCCCCCTCTCTAAGTTAAGTGTCGAATTACTGGGTGCCAGGATGCAGGAGCAGATTAATAACACAAAGAACTTGTTTTCGAAGCACGATTCGCGTTTATTTTAAATAAAGACTTGATTTCTACGACCGACCGTTGTGGCGTTTCGCCGGCCGGGCGCCAGGTAATTGACAACTGCGGGACACTGTGACATGCCGCGCCGCCACTGATCGCGGCAAAAAAGCAAATTAGATATGACAGTTGCACCAACATGAAATGGAGCAACTGTGAAAACAAATAAAATGGCGTATGCAAACGTCTGCGTAATATTCTGTATTTAAATCTAACATTATAAGATGTGCATGTCAGGCGACCGAACAAAAATAAGAGACAAAAGATCGTTTTTCGAGGCTTACGGCATCAGCCTAAGGGAGCTATATCAAGTTGATATCAGTTTTTATCATTCACATTGAGATCCATTATCTTCATCATCATCAGCTTGTTTCCGTCCACTGTTGAACACAGGTCTCCCATATGAGTCTCCATCCTCTTCGATCTTCTGCCTTCCGCATCCAGGCTATGAAGAGATCCATACTCGGAGTGTCTCTAAAAGATAGAATCCGAATCGAAGATATTCGCTGAAGAACTCAAGTAGTGGATGCTACCAAACGAATAGGCACACTCAAGTGACAATGTGCAGGACATATCTGTCGAAGAGACGACGGTCAATGGGGAATTAAAAAGTATTGGAGTGGCGCTCGAGAACTGGCAAACGAAGCATTGGCCGACCCCCTTCAAGATGGACTGACGACAAAAATGTACTATTGTAAAAAAAAAAACAAATGCTGCTCATCCCAGTTGTTAACGCCTGTCGATTTCTTTTGAGAAGTTATTCCGTCCCAGTTGTATTACTTGTCCCTAATAGTAACATATTCTGCGAATTACCTAATTTACCCTGCTTTATTTTGTTATCTTTTTTTCAGTCTCGGGATGCGAAATATTCCATGGAGATGATGTACATAAAACAACACTGCAATGTAAGCGACGATGGCATGCTGCTTCACAAAAAGGTCAGTAGAAATTATTGATATATGTCCGAATATATGAGCAGACTCTGTCCCACCTTCTGAAGTGTGCGCCGTGTCCGAGTAGCTGCACCCAAGAAGACGTGATGATAGCCGGGAGTAACGCCATTGTCGTCGCCCACTTCTGGGCAGACAGGATCTGACCCTGTCGTTTTCGACGCGATTATATATACCTGTATAGTACGAGTAGAGAAAGAGAACCACTCTGACATGGGTTTCAAGAATTGTTGAGGTTAGACGTGTGTCAATATTGAAGTGATTTTTACAATTATAGAAGCTGCGAGTCCCAGATATCGCGCATGTAATCAAGAAATTGCTTTATTTTATAAATTCATAGTTTAATTAATTTTTTCAGGGAGTGACTTGGGACGATCATTCGATGAACAACAAGACTCGAATTAAACAACAAGTTGGCTTAGAAACTCTCCAAGAAGAAAAGTGAATATTCTTTGCTATATTTTTGGTATTCACATTGCGATTTATTTCAAATGTTGACCCTTTCGTTACGGCTCGGTGGAATACAAATTATACTGTCAATACGGCGTGAATTTTTCAAACCATTTTTTTGCTTAAAACTAGTATTTGAAGCATAAATGTACTTATCTGACCTATTTTCATACATCACATTGGTTCTTATATCCCTTAGCTATCAGATGATGCATAAAAAACTATTTTAATTAACAAACGTTCATTATGTAACTCCATAAATGTGGTGGCATCGACACATGTGGTTTACAGAAAAATCGCTTCTGGGACGAAACCTCACGATATTTATTTACATGCTTTACAGATTCCTGTAAAGAATACATATATGTTGATAAAGGGAATGACTGCAATACCAATTTCCTACCGTAGATGTCACAATGAGTACTGAAAGTAGCAAAACGATAAATCACGGCTACCGATGTCAACGGTTGGGGAATCTTAGACGGCATATGCCGACAACCGATGCAAAAGGGTTAAGGAATGTCACAACATATGAAGCTCACGTTTCTATTAGCAGTATAATTTTTAACTGTACTAGATTGACATCAGCATGATGTAGTCCTTGCTGACTGCTACCGAAAACCTCGATTTACAATCTTTCGTCTCTTATTCCTGGTCACTTGTCGTACATTTATGTGCGCCATGTTGTCATTTTGGACGGGTCCGCTAACGGGTGTCTTAGTTATAAGCACCACCGCTCGTGGCGCGAGCGAAAGCCGAGACCGAGCGCGGAGCTCGGTAGTCGGTCCCCACCCTTAGCGAGAGAAGGTGGCATTACGGCCACAGCGGCATATCATCCCGCTTGGCCGAAAGCTTGTAATGTTTTAAATAGAATCAATGTGCTTTTAAAATAAAGTCTTTGTTTTCTGACCTGCTCCTCATCCTAGCCTCACGCAACAGGAGTAACACACTTTTTTTTTGAGAGAGGAGGATGTTAATACGTATTTATATATATATTTTTTCAGTGAAGAGATGTTTAGGGGTCGCTCAAACTGTAACCAGTGGGTGCTGCGCGAGCCTTCCTTCGAGGAGTGGATGCCCTTCCAGGATCACATACATTACACGGAAGCGGAAAGCTCTGACAGAATGGTGCTAGAAGCAACGGTCGACACACTAGAGTAAGTATCGAAATACAACAAATTAATGATCTTGAAAATCGGTCCAGCCGTTCTTGAGTTATAAATGGTCTAACCAACACGACTTTCCTATATATATTCCTACACATCATCATCATCAACCTGTATCCGTCCACTGTTGAACGTAAGCCTCCCGCACGAGTCTCCGTCCTCTTCGATCCTCCGCCTTCCGCATCCAGGTCACTCCTGCTATTCTTCTTATGTCGTCAGTCCATCTTGCAGGGGGTCGGTGCTTCGTTTGCCAATATATATCAATGGATCATCAAAAGTCTATGAAATAGTAAAGTCATCAGTCTTCGCGGTGCAATTCACAACCCTGGGATTCTTGAATGTTTGAATGTCTTAACTTATATGATCCAGATAGGTACACCCGTGCTCGTAGCCATCCATTGTTTTTGATCCCAGTTGATACTTGTGGAGCTTCGAGCACTCAATTTAGTACAACGGCAATGGCGCTCCTAAATGGCCTACCAGCACATCTCGATCCTTTTCTTAAATCATTTTCGTCTTTTGTTGATGGTATTGTTCTCATAGATCTCTGTGATCTTTGACACGTGTCATCTTCTTCTTCTTTTAGGTCATTTTTTTTAAATTTATTTTTTATATGTTTTATATATTCTTAACATTTGTACTGTATGTATGTTTCTTAACATTTGTATATTGGAACTTAGGTTCTGTGAAATAAATAAATATATATATATATAATCGTGTCGGAAACAACAGGGTCAGATCCTGTCTGCCCAGAAGTGGGCGACGTCGATGGCGTTACTTCTGGCCATCATCAGGTCTTCCTGGGTGCAGCCACTCGGGCACAGCGCACACTCCAGAAGGTGTGACAGGGTCTGCTCCACGCCGCAGTCACATTCAGTCGGTCCGCTGTAAAACTGCCAGGCCCTCATTTGTGTCCTCGTCTTGCATACTCCGGTCCGAAGTCTGTTAAGGGACCTCCATATATTCCACCCTTGGTCATGTCCAGGGGCTAGGTCCTCTTTCGGGGCAATCCAAGTATTCCCCTCAGTTCCGCTTAATAAATAAATAAACAGTCGTGTCTAAAGTCAATTAACCCCTTGGTATCATGTTACGTTGATTAGGTGATGTTTGTTTTGCAGTGACAAGGTGTGTAATGGTCGCCAGGGTTTGTGTTCAGCTTTGATGGTTCTGCACGCTCTTCAAGAACAAAAGGCATCCATTTGGAACCAGAAAGTTGTCGACCAATGCTTGCTGGATGGAACGCAAATGTATAAGGTAAGCGTACTGTGTAGTATATCATAGTATAATAATGTAGTCGACATAACACATCTGGCATGCTTAAGGAGGGCAGAGTCCATTAATTTTAACATCCCCTCTACTTATGGAAGAACGACTCCATGTCGCCGGGATCGTTATTAGGACACGTAGAGGAAAGATGAGGAGCAGATGAGCAATAAACATACTTTATTCAGAAGCACATTGAGATATAAGGGGTCCGCCAAATAACTTTTTTTTTTAAAGCAGGGCGCAAAACATCGAGTGTAGCTTCGGCTGTGTGGCACGTAGCGCCGTCTTGTTGAAACCAAATGTTGCCAATATCCTCCTCTTCAATTTTTGTGAACAAAAATTCGTTTAACATGGCCGCGCCGCATGGGAGCGCCATTGATGGCGCTTCACGCACACTTTCTGCCACAGCAGCAATATTCTCGGGTGTACGCACTGTTTTTGGCTTTTCACGCTTTGGTTTATCGATGAGGATGCCAGTTTCTTTCACTTTTTTCACAAGATAACAAACATACGGAGCTGACGGTGATTCTCTTCTTCCAAAATCCGTACGCAATTTTTGCACACATTCTGCAACATTACCATGATTTTCAAAGTAATGTCGCAATATTTCCCAGCGTTGTTCAAGCGTATACACAACCATATTCGTTTAGCGGAAGGATAAAACTAATTATCTGTCAAATCAAACATGAGCTAAGTGTTACCATTCACGAAATAAGCACTAGTTGAAAAAAAACGTTAGATGGCGGACCCTATATTTCAGTTAAAAACTCAGTAATTTCTTCTGTACCCTCTCCAACATGAGGCTATATTTCAAGTCATGGGTGGCCAAATGATAGACCCATATAATGTCTGGCAGGTTAGTATTGCTCTTTACGAGAATGGATAATACGTTCCTCGTTCTTGATGTTCCTCATTGTACCTTTTCTTACATTGCCTCGGATTGTTGGTCCTAAATGGTTCATATAATTTTCATATGATTTACTCTAGAAAAATCTAAAAGCATATTTTTCTATATAATTACATTTAGTCTTGATAATAAATGGATAAGAATTTCAGGTCTTGTTTTAACATGAAACACTGAGCAATTTTGACTTGTTGGAAGACTGCAGTTTTGTGAAAGCGTCATCAGTTCCAATGTGCGCGAAGGTACTGCAGTCTTCCCTCATGTGAAACAGTGCTCAGTGTAATTCATGTTAAAACAATGTATGAAGTTGTAATATATTTTATATTGAAATGCATCTCAAAGTGAATGATACCTGAGGCCACCCTGCGGCTGAACATGTGGAGAAGCGCAACTGAGGGGAATACTTTGATTGCCCCGAAAGAGAACGTAGCCCCTGGACTTGACTAAGGGTGGAATATATGGAGATGCCTTAGCAGACTTCGGACCAGAGTATGCAAGATGAGAACACAAATGAAAGCCTGGCAGTTTTACAGCGGACTAACTGAATGTGACTCTGGGCAGAGAGGATCTGACCCTGTTGTTTCCGACACGATTATACATTATATATAGAGTGAATGCTAAAAATATAAATAACATATTGTCTTGTTGTTTCCAGAACTTTTTGAAATCTTCGACGGCAGACAGCAAGAGACCTCCTTCTCTGGGCGAACTGCACGGCCATCCTAGTGCAGCTGCCTACTTGGCGGAGTGGGAGTCTGTGACGCTGACTTGGGGGAGATTGCCGCTGATGGAAGCGGCTGCCAACTCTCTGCTTGCATCTGGAGGAGCCGGGATAATACAACTGGTAACTTAAGCTAGATTTCCTTATTATAGGCATCTCTTAAAAAGTCGAAATTGAAAGACGCTCCAAAGGTGATAGCCGTATATTTTTTATTGTTTGATTGGTTTTTTAAAGCATTTAAAAAAAAATTAACACATTTTATTGTGTAACTCTTCTCAAGAATTTTTAGCATGATCCCTGAATACTTACGATTAACCAAGTAAATACTGGAATAGAGACTTGCATATAATTTAAAATACTTAAAATACATCAAGCAAGGCTGGCTTTCAATAAAAAAACAACAATTCTTGAGTCAAAAAATATTAATTTAAAGCTCCGCAAGCAACTTGCCAAGACTTGGAGCATCTTGATATACGGCTGTGAGACATGGTGCTTATCTGAAAGTAATAAAAAAAGGCTAGAGGCCTTTGAGATGTGGTCTTACAGAAGAATTCTCGGAATTTCCTGGATAGACCACGTCACGAACAATGAGGTTCTCAACATAATCAAGGAAGATAGGCACCTAGTAAGAACCATCTCATAGAGGCGATCGGTCACATCATGCGCCACGATGGTCTTTTTCACGACATTGTGGAGGGGATGGTTGATGGTAGAAACTGTAGAGGGCGCCCTAGACGAGAGTATTTGCAGCAAGTGTTCGAGGACATGAGTTGTAGCTCTTATGCTGAGCTGAAGAGGATTGCAGAGGATCGAGAGGAGTGGAGATCGAGATGCAAGATTCTGTTGCTGCAAACCAATCCACCGGATTGATACTACGAAGAAGAATGCCGCCTGCTTATCGTATGATTTTGGCAAACACTTCTTGCTTGCATATTCTATGCATATGTTCTATTCAATAGATTCCATTCATGTTTCAAGAGTGATTAACTGAATTGTTTGTTTATTTTTTTGTGTTATTTTCAGATACCACAAAACTTGGCGATATCCATATGGAAAGACGGGGAGAAATTCTACTTGTTTCAACCTGGATATAAACTTAAAATGGTATGTAATATTCAATACGCACTGTTGATCCAACATCATAATCATCTCCATAAACACATTTCTCTTAACCTCCTCTCTTTAAAAAGGTCAGATTCAGTCGCACACGACTCCCGTGTGGCGCCGTGGTCGATCACCAGCGCCGCAAGTGGCAATTTATATAACTAACGCCAGTATGGCGACACACATGTCTGACAAGCAAACAGAAATAAGAGACTAAAGATTGTATATCGAGGTTTTCGGTACCAGTCAGCAAGGGCTCTATAATGCTGATGTCAAACCTTATGCAGTTTCCTTTAAAGTATATATTTTAGTTCATGTCCTGATTACGGTCGTCGTCATTGATAGATCGGTATCGTACTTCATAATCTCGTTCGAAAATGGTAACCATTAGCGCCCATGCTTACCGGTGGTCAACGAGAGAACCGTGTGATTCTCTGTGTCGCCGAGGGTGACAGGACAGTTGACGTAGCGACAATCAAGGACATAGCTGCCGAGAAAGGTACTAAATTCTCACGGGGCCGCAGTCTGACGCCTACCGCGCTTGCGAGCGGGTCAAGGTTGAGTCGCTCCTGCTTTTAGATGGCTCTCCTGGCCGTGGCGTAGCCTCTCGGTACTATCATTAACACATGCCATAGTTATAATACATAACTACGTATTCTAATGTTGTTCTATTTACCTTATTTGCAAATTACTTGCGAATTTGTAATAAAAGCTGCAAGTTCGACAAGTTAAACCAAAACCGTATACTGAACATTACGTTTTGTGTTCTAGATTTATTTTGTATTATTTTATTTTGCCTTTAATTAAATATTTACGATAAAATTTGCAGGAAGATTCTTCTGAGAATGAAACTGTCAAGGCCAGCGTGATGAGCTTCTCCTCGCTGTCGAGTCTCGTGGACGCTGTCAGGGAGATGATACGACACGACGTGTGCACCAACGAGTTTGGCCTGTCAAAGATCAAGTTTCTGGCAGAGTGCGACATGGGTGAGTTCATGGTTACTAGCATTGAGGTGGACCTGGAAATCCGTGAACAGATTAAGAACCGGAGTCTTTAGAACAAAGGACAACCTCGAACGGTGGGGAATTATTCGGCAGGGAGAGCCATTATTGTGCAACTACGGAGACCTGCAGACCTCTTCACACCTAAGATCCTGCTCCATGTGCCCAACAAGCTGCACACCTCAAGACCTAGTGCTGGGCAATACGCGGGCTATCGATGTTGTCAGATACTGGGCAAAATAATTTGACTTCGCTGACATGAAGAAGAAGAGCATTGACTAAGGATCGAATTCCTGGTAAGATACGATGTGGGTGAATCATTATTACTGGCATTGGCTATCATCTATACGAGGAGAAATTATACAAATGAGTTTGGAATGTCATGGGTCAAATTCTTGGCAGAGTGCAACATGAGTGAGATAATCTTTATGATCAATGACTATCTACGAGGGTGATCTGTAGTGTACCTTGGTTCCCCCACTCCAAATCTCAGTCTTGGCTTGGCAGCCATATGGCAGTCTTGGCAGCCAGGTGTGAGCTGCGCTCGGTGATCCGTTTCCTGTCGGCGACTCTGGGTGCTTTCATTGCTTAGACTGTTCTTTGGTTTCGGGTGTGAGGTAGTGCACCCAAGTCTCGTCTCCAGTGACGATGGAGTCGAGGTATTCCTCGCCATGAGGTCCGTGGTCTTGAAGAAGTTCTTGAGCCGCTTCAACGCGTTGACGTTTGTGGTCTTCGGTCAACATTCTTGGCACGCACCTCGCGCAAACCTTAGCATACCCTAGATGCTCCGCCAAAATCTTGTCAAACATAAATTTTGTGGAGACCATATGTTCCCGATATGGAACGAACATGGAAGGAAAAAAATATATAAGGTCATTATAATTTTTTTTTCTTTTATATATGGTTGTGATCTATTTCAGAAGTGTCTTTGAGAGCTTATGTAGTGAGAGGTATAAGTAACGATGATGATTTTCTTGCAGACAAAGAGCCAGGCATCATGTTTGGTTTGTGAGCACGTGAGCAGCACGAGGGATGCTAAAGTCGTATCAGTGACTGTAGCTGCTTCAGCACTTGCCCTAGCTTACAGTAAGCCCGCCAAGACATGGAATGGGGAAGACATTAAGAAGGTATGGTCTCTGGGCAGCATAGTCCGGTGGTTAAATCGTTTGCTTGTCATCCAGACGCTGTCGATTCAAATCCCCACCAAGCTTGAACGATTTAAAATCAATTTAATCAAACTACACTCTACACATGCCCCCAGTAGGGTTGAGCCACTCTTTAGGGACATAAAAAAAATCCAGGCCTCAGGAGCGTCAATTTCATCATCCGATCATCTTAAAAAACGCTGATTTAAATGATTTAATTTTATGATTAATGATTTAATTTTATGCTCCGTTGATTGCAGGTTAGACGTAAGAGTGTCATTGTTTATCAAACGAATTGCTCTTCTTTGAACTGAGTTAATTAAGTTTAGAAGATATTTTGTGTCTCAAAACATAAGTGACTGTCGTATTCAAGGATAGGGCGGATTTCTCATTTATATAGAATAACAAGTTGTTTATCGTTGAAATACCTCAGTGATCTATAAAATACATCTAGTTTTTTGGAAGCGAGACCGGCTTTATATAGGGTCCGCCATCCAGCGTTTTTTTTTTAACTAGTGCTTATTTCGTGAATGGTAACACTTAGCTCATGTCTGATTTGACAAATAATTAGTTTTATCCTTCCGCTGAACGAATATGGTTGTGTATACGCTTGAACAACGCTGGGAAATATTGCGACATTACTTTAAAAATCATGGTAATGTTGCAGAATGTGTGCGAAAATTGCGTACGGATTTTGGAAGAAGAGAATCACCGTCAGCTCCGTATGTTCGTTATCTTGTGAAAAAATTGAATGAAACTGGCATCCTCATCATAGATAAACCAAAGCGTGAAAAGCCAAAAACAGTGCGTACACCCGAGAATATTGCTGCTGTGGCAGAAAGTGTGCGTGAAGCGCCATCAATGGCGCTTCCATGCGGCGCGGCCACATTGAACGATTTTTTGTTCACAAAAATTGAAGAGGAGGATGTTGGCAACATTTGGTTTCAACAGGACGGTGCTACGTGCCACACAGCCGAAGCTACACTCGATGTTTTGCGCCTTGTTTTAAAAAAAAAAAGTTATTTGGCGGACCTTTACTTAATTGACTAGTAATATTTGACATTATTCGAGATTGATAATCCAAGCATGTTGATGGAGCTTGCTTTTGGAAGAGTTGATAAAAGAACAACCGTTGAAAGATACAGGATCCATAGCAGTCTTCTTGGTGGAGAAAGTACATGATTGGGTTTTGGAAATGTTGAAACTGGCGAGGTTGAGGTCACCCCATCGTGAAACCATTTGAAGAGACATGTTAATTGTTTATCATTGCCATTGTTTATAAAACGAATTGTCCTTCTTTGAATGAAGTCAATTAGATCTAGAAGGTTTTTTAAGATTATACGGCTCATTGATGAGATTGATACTCGACGAGTATTGAAGACGAGTTTGTCGGTTGTGGGTGGGTGCAGGAGGAATTAGTTCTTTAAGTTTAGAAGAGCAACGTCCGTGGTAATAACAGTAGAAGAGACTAAGTGAACCAATCTTACGCCTGTGTTCCATTGATTGCAGGCTATTTTTTATTTTATTCTAGGTGGTGACGAAAGGTGAGCTTTTGTATGACGAGGCAGATAGTCTTATTCTGCAAGCATCTAAACGCGTCCAGTCCTTGTTGAAGCAAGATCAACTATCCGAAGAGGAGACTGCTGTCGATGATATCAACCTTGAAGAAGGTGGTGATGATTTGGAGGATGACAAACATGATATGGATGATGATGAAACTGTGGAAGATCATAAAGTGATGCTGGAGAACATGATAAAGAGGTTCTCTATAGTTGAAGAAGAGATTGTGGCTCTTGACGTCACTGAAGATGTCATCAGTGGTATGTTTCCATTTTATTTTAATATATATATATATAATCGTGTCGGAAACAACAGGGTCAGATCCTGTCTGCCCAGAAGTGGGCGACGTCGATGGCGTTACTTCTGGCCATCATCAGGTCTTCCTGGGTGCAGCTATTCGGGCACAGCGCACACTCCAGAAGGTGTGACAGGGTCTACTCCACGCCGCATTCACATTCAGTCGGTCCGCTGTAAAACTGCCAGGCTTTCATTTGTGTCCTCGTCTTGCATACTCCGGTCCGAAGTATGTTTACTTTAATGATATTACTGTTGTAGCAATTAACATTTAGATGCTTCAATAAAATATTTTTTTATTTATTTTCACATTCGTATATCCGCCGGCGTTAATAGCTCAATGGTCAAAGCGTTTTCTTTGCAACCCAAAGGTCGTGGGTTCGATCCACGACGGAGATTTAAAAAAAAAAAAAAAACAATTTATGAGCTCTAAAATAGATTGGTGTGAATTTGATCCCTCACCCGTTAAATGCCAGTCATAGCCTATTAATTACCAGTGGTGGTAGACAAAAGTCGTCCCGCGAAGACCACCCATTCATAGAAAATTCCTGTAATAATAAAGGAAGATGCGTGACTCTCGGGTTGTTGTCTATGATGTTGGCGGATCAACACTACACATGCAGCGTTTAGCCATATACACCATGGTAAGCGTCATAGAATTCCTCAGATGAGACTTCAGAATTACTATCATCATCTGTCGGTATTCTGCTGTATGTGTTTACATAAAAAAAAAATAACGGTCCCTACACTTAGGAAAAGCACTTAGATGTTTTTTTTTATGAAATGTAGATTGGACGCTCATGGACGATAAATATGCAAAAAATTCATACATACTAAATGGAGTTTTATATTTTCAGCTTCTTTGTACAAGCACCAATGTGACATGTACGGATCCTCGTCTCTTCAAGACGCTCTGGAGGAGTTCTTCAAGTACAACTGTTATGGAGTGTTGTCTGTTAGAGGGAAACATATCGCTGTGTGGATATCTGCTGACAAGAGCCGTCTGCACTGCTTCGATGTCAGCCATCTGTGTAGGAAGAGGGGTAAGTTACCTTGTGACACCAGCATGATAGAGCCCTTACTGACTGTTACCGAAAACCTCGTCTCTTATTTCTGTTCGCTTGTCGTACACGTATGTGTTCGCCATATTGGCATTTTGGACTAGTTATATAGACCGCCGCTTGTGGCGCGGGCGAGTGCTTATCCCGAGCGCGGAGCCAGTCGTGTCCCGCCCTTTGGTGAGAGAGAATATTGTATTGCGGTTCGGCCTAATACTGTGACTAGGTCGAGCCATGAATTTGTAAAGTTTTATCGTAAATATAATCGTCAATGTGCTTCTGAAAAAGTCTTTGTTTTGCTGACCTGCTCCTCATCATGCCCTCACGCTACGGAAATAACAACCTTTTGAGAGAGAGGAGGATGTTACTTGTTTATTGCCATCATTTCTGTATCCGCTCCCTTAACTGGATTATTTGATTTTAACACAATTTGACACATTTTTAAAGCGAAAATACCGCAGTGTCTGTTGTTAAGACTAAGACGTTTAACCAATGCATCCTCCCAGTATTAAACTATGGCGCGAGACGTGGAATCTAACAGCCAGTCTTACATATAAAATAAAGGTCACCAATGGGCTATGGAGAGATCCATCTGAGGAGTATTTATAAAAGATAGAAGAAGTCAAGTAGTAGAGGCTAGATAAAGAATACATATTTTCAAGTAGCAATTTACAGAACTTATATGTAGAAGAGATGACGTTCTATATGAAAGAAAAGTGTTGGAGTGGCGTCTAAGAACTCATCTCTTCATTGTGAAGGAATAAATGACTATAGAGTGATGCTTTTAGATTCAGCGTACAAGTATTGCTTGAGCACGCACCCGGACATCGAGAGCCTGACTCACACCATAGAGGGCGAGCTTCCTCCTTCCCAGCAAGACGAGTTCAGCATCAGCAGAGTTGTTCCACGCGGATACAAGCTGAACCAGCTGACACAGCAGGTGGAACTGAAATTGCCGGTAAATGAGTGGTCTAAATGTTAATATTCTATACTCATATGTTGTGATGCCAATGTGACAACACTGTATTGTTTGTTTAACCCTTGCTTTACGATGATATGTATTTACTACAACTCTATATGAAATATAATAGATACTGAAGTCAAGATTTTTGTATTCCTCCGTAATATTATTAAGTAATAGGTGTACCGGAAAAGATGTCGTTTTTTTTAGTGGTTTTGAGTGGTCAGTTTTGCCTCGGCAATCGAACTTTTACAACGTGTTCTGTGTTGTTTCTCTGACTACGTACACCTGAAATGTGCTAGGACTTTTAAACAACAAATGATTACAACCCTATTAACAATGGAGAGCTTTGTACCGAATGAGGATTTCATTGGAAATATTATGCTTTACCATTTCATGAAGAAAGAAAGTCTAACACGTGATACACATTTGTGTTTTACTGGGAGATATTGTGAATGTTCTTAAATGCCAAAGGTGTTTTAAACAATTTAAATCCGACAATTTCTTATCTATTAAAATCCTCTTTCAAAACAAGGAGAGAGAGGCGTTATTAACGTCGCGAGGGGCAGGATGAGGAGCAGGGCAGCAGATAAAGACTTTCTTGTAGAAGCACACTGATTTTATTGACTTAAAAACATTACAAGGTTTTGGCCGAGCGGAAACATACCGCCGGCCCCAACAATGACGTTGACTCGCTTATCGCTCGGGACTCACTAACGCCGGCCGCACTCCGCGGCCTGAGGCCGTCCGCGCTGCCGGTGGCGAAACTATGTACTAGTGCCAATGTTGCCATTTCATAAATGTGTGGCGAGCTACAAAAATATAAGACGAAAGATTGTTTGTCGAGGTTTTCGGTTAGAGTAAGCAAGGACTACATCAAGCTGATGTCACTATCTATATATATATAATTGATAATAATATATTTGGCGCATTATATATTTAAATGTAATTTTATAATATTATATATACATATTTATATATAAATATATAAATATTCATTAATATAATTATATATATAAATATAAAATTAAATTACCAATTTTTTTTGGGCACGCGTCAAGATGCGTGCTGACTTTGTATCAACTATAGCGGCTAATTGCGATGTTTTTTCTCTTTTTCAAATATACTTACATTACAAAAATTGTTACATTTCAACTTCAGCCATAGTCAATCAAAGCAATATTTAGGAACATTCACCTTTTTCCGGTTTTTAAATGTCATTTTCATATGGTGTAGAAAATACATATCATCGAAGCTCTCATATGTTTTTAGCACAGTAAGGAGAGGGTTAATTGTGCATAATTTTCTAATTATTTTATTTTCTAATGGCATGGGGTGCTGGAAGACCTACTACTGGGGAGGCTGATTATTTTTGTATGTTTATCTGCAGGATGGTTATTCTTGGATCGCTTACAAAGAAGCAGTTAGTATGTCGGCTCCTCGCAGTTTTGGCTTGGGCGTGCCCGAGGGACTACCTGCTTGTATGGGATTCTGCTGCGCCAAGCTAAACGTGGACCCAGGAGCTGTGAAGCCCTTCCACTTTGACGCTGTTTCCGGTAAGAATACAGTACATATAAGAAGTCAACAGTTACAGGCTACTGTTTTACCAGTTATAATACTTCAGAGTTTTATTCATAGATGTCAGTAGGCGTGAATAAAAAATATATTTAATATGTGATAAATTAATTATTTTAATAATTAATTAAATATTTTTTTGAATCCGGAAAAACATTATTCAAACTATTTTTTGTGGCGCTCTTTTTCGTTTTTTTTTAGCACCATGCAAATGGTCCAATGTGTGTCGACCAAGAACTGACAGTTTCCAAAGTTCCTTCCTTAATGCCACCGGTAAGCTTTGGAATGCTCTTCCAGCGTCTGTGTTTCCTCCTTTCTACAATCTGGATATCTTCAAGAAACAGATAGATATACACTTGCAATCTCCCCAACCCACACACAAACACTTACACAACACAGGTTTTCCGCATGCAGCGTCAAGCCCCCTTGGCTGAGAGTCATAGAGTGCACTGGCCTTGAACAGCTGTACTCTCCTGCATGCGATTACATAAAAAAATGTCTCCGAAGCTTTGAAAGCATAGAAGCCATATTTTCAAATCTTATTTTCAAGTTTCATATTCATGTCAGTGTCACGACCTATTGTTCAAAGACAATTCGTTCAGTGACTCATCGGTAACGACGCGGGGCGCTCTGGGACGTCTGGTGCACGGGACATTTGTCGCATTGCATAACTGGTGCACTGGCTGTCTCGTTAACCTAACCTAACCTAACCTAAGAATATTTCCAGAGATATTAGAGTCCAGAGATCCAGATCTCCCCAGACATTTAATTCAGACAAACTGCTAAATGGCTAAGCCCTGATCACTGGTCTACCCAACTAATGACTGGGCACGGCGCTTTTAATGACAGATTATACTCATTTAATTTAGTTTCTGCCCCTAGTTGCCCCTGTGGCGCCCCCTTCAAGACCTCGGAGCACATTCTCTGGGACTGTCAATTCCTCATTTACGATATTTGCTTGTATTTTCGGTGAGAGAATCTTTCTTCTATCTTCCATCTCTTTATAACCCGTGAATGCGATTCTAATATCTTTCACGGGTTCTTTCTTTTAGCATTTATGTGTAGTGGCCACAATTGTTCAGAGGGGACTCCCACTGGATTTATCAGTTGCTAACTGATCATAATCTAAATGAGCGCATAATCATGGTGCCTTAACTGTCCTCCGGTGTGATGCGGGTGTAAGGCGGGTAAATTCCAGTCCAGAGTTTGGTTAGCGAGACATCCAGTGCACGAGACGTCCAGTGCGCCCCACGTCGTTACCGATAAGTCCTTGAACGAATTGTCTGGGGACGAAATGTGGCAAAACCCACAGTGCCATGATTATTATTTTCATTGTTTGTGAATGATTATCTTTCATAATAATTAGTTCGGCGTTGATTTCATGATATGTAAATCATTGTAATAAATAAATACGTAAATATTCTTGCGTTTCTAATCGTACAATTATTGGAGCATAAATTGTGTACGAAGCTGTTATAAGGAATGAATATTCTCATGTAAATTTGTATGAACAACAAGCCATTCATTATTTTCGCTGATATTAATGCAAGGAATATTAATTCATAACTGCTAAATACAATTGGGCATATTAGGTTATCAACTGATATCAGCTTGATTTAGCTCTTTCAGGCTGATGCCGTAAAGCCTCGAAAAACAATCTTTTGTCTCTTATTTATGTTCGCTCGCCTGACATGCACACATAATAATGTTAGTTTTAATTATATAATATTACACGGCGTTCGCATACGCCGTTTTATTTGTTATTAGAGTTGTTCCATTTCATGTTGGTGCAACTGTCATCTTTAATTTGCTTTTTTGCCGCGATCATTGGCGCATTCCGCAGTTGTCAGTTCTTGGGCGCCATTCCAATACTTTTCTTCCCCATCAACCCTTGTCTCTTCGACAGATACTATTTATACACATTGCCACTTGAGTGTGCCTATTCGTTGGGTAGCCTCCACTACTTGAGTTCTTCTGCGTATTTCCTCGTTTCGGATTCTGACTTTTAGCGACACTCTTAGCATGGATCTCTCCATAGCAAGCTGGGTGATCTTTATTTAATTTTCGCTTTAGAAAAGTACTTTCGTTTTCCAAATTCTGCCCATCCCAGTTGTACACGCCTGTCGATTTATTTTGACAAGTTTCTTCGCCCTAGTTGTATTACTTGTCCCAGATAGGTATAGTCGTTCACAACCTCTATTTGTGTTCCTCCAATGGAAATTGGGTCAAAAGTCTAGGAAATATGACTATTTATCATGGCTTTAGTTTTATCCATGTTCATTTTCAGACCAATTTTGTTCGACGCTTCATTGAGGTCGTAGATATATTTTCAGTAAATATTAATTAGAATATAATTAAACAATAGAAAATTTATAAATGCTTTTGATGGAAGAAAATAATCAACTGATGTGTATATTGCCGGCGGTTGAAATGTTTGCTTTGCAAGCCAAAGGTCGTGGGTTCGATCCCCGACGGAGATCAAAAATAAAAGGATTTTTAATCGATTTCTGAGCTCTAAAATACCCCGGTTGGTGTGTAAATTTGATTCATCTCCCGTAAAATGTCAGTCATAGCCTATTACATTGAAATTGGTGTTATACGAAAGTCGTCCCGTGAAGACCACCCATTCATAGAAAATTCCTGTAATAACAAAGGATTATGCGTGAATCTCTAAGGCTGCAGTCTATGACGTTGGCGGATCAATACTCCACATGCAGCGTTTAGCCATATACACCATGGTAAGCGTCATAGAATTTCACAGATGAGACTTCAGAATTACTATCACCATCTGTCGGTATTCTCCTGTATGCGTTTACATAAAAAAATATATAGAAAATTATTAATTTTCGATGTTTTTTAATAGAATTTGCAGTGCGGCTTCAAAAGGACCTGGAGCTGGAATACGGTCCTTATGATTGGACATTGTTGGACAAGCTGAAAAAAAAAAGGACACTAAATTTCCTAGGACATGGCTTTGAATCGGTTATAGGTTCGATGTCACTCTTTCGACCGCTTATAGAAGCGCCATATATAGAGGTATCCCATAATTTTTATTTAGTAATGATATTAACATCCTCCTCTCTTAGTTTGTTATTGAATTCCGTGGTGGCAGGATGATGAGCAGATAAACAACACAAAGACTTTTCTCTAAAGCACATTGACGTATAGATATTTCGATAAATTTACAATCTTCTGGGCCGGACCACAGCGTTCAAGCCGGGCCACACCTTGGCACCCAGCGTCGCACGTGGCGATCTATATAAGTAGCGTCACACCCGTGACTGGACTTGTCCAAAATGCCAATATGGCGACACATACATGTACGACAAGCGAACAAAATTAAGAGGCGAAATGTTGTGCATCGAGGTTTTCGGTACCACTCAGCAAGGGATATATCATGCTGATGTCAATATGTTTAAAGATTAAAATTAAAAATGAGGGCTGTAGTTCGATTTGACATCAGCTCGACATGGCTATTGCAGGCTGGTGCCCAAAAGCATCGATAAACGATCTTTCGTCTCTTATTTCTGTTCGCTTGTCATACATTTATGTGTCCGCCATTTGGGACTAGTTATATAGACCGCCGCTAGCCATCACGAGCGCGGTAGTCGTGTCCCGCCCTTCGGCGAGAGCATATTGTATTTTGGCTCGGTCGAATGCTGTGACTAGGTCGGGCCATAAGGTTGTAAAGTTTATCGTAAACATATGTCAATGTGCTTCTGAAAATTCTGTGTTATTAATCTGCTTCGAATCATGCCCTCACGCAACTGAATAACATCGTTTTGAGAGAGAGGAAGATGTTAATATAGCTGTATATTTAAGTTTGAAGAATTTAAATTAAATTTAATTAAAATAATAAAAAAAAATCTTCAGCAGTGAATGATTTTGATCCGTCACGCTTCGAAGTGAAACGCTTGTTTTTTTTTTCAGATCGCCCACTCCTTGGCCATTGCCATGGACGCGTTGTTCGACGCAAATGATGTGCTCCTGATGGTCGCCGGTCCCGTGACGGCCGTCGTGTGGAGGGACTTCGTCGCGGGTCCCACCGGATTGTACTCCCCCGCTGGAGGGATGGTCAAGTACTATTCCGCCGATGGGGGCAACGAGATGAAGACGGAAAAGAAGGACAAGAAAGACAAAAAGGAAAAAAAGGACAAGAAGGGGAAGAAAGATAAGAAGGAAAAGACGCCGAAAGACAAGAATTCTAAAAGTGAGTGCGTTTTTTTATGTAAGCGCTTATTTAAAGTAAATAATGCTTGATATAGATTGTATTTGTATACATATACATATATGATGATACTTGTCAACTGTGGATTATATGACACTTATGTGATGTGTGTGGAGTGGTGTTGCGATAAAGGCGCAGTTATATATAGACCAGTAGTCGGGGATACCAGGAAAAAATTGCGCCAAATGGGGAAAAATAAAAATAAAAAAGAAGTTGTTTCTCATCCATTCAGTCTATATTTCGGTTCGAAACCCGAGTGGTACTTAATAAATAAATAGACTGTCGGTAACTAATAATATAAAAAGCTTGTGAATAAATGTTGACTGATTGAAACTTAATAAAATAATAATATACATACTTTAAATATATACTACAGAGACATCTATCGGTATACGATGGTAACAATGTTATAAATACATCAACTTTCGCGTGTCTACTCGGGCGGGGAATAGTCGAGTGGACTGTGGAGGTTGCAAGGCTCGTGGTTCGAATCCCGCGTCTGCCGATATTTTTTCTGAATGAATTGATGCGTAATAAAATTTGATGTATATGACAGGATGATAGGATGCAGGAGCATATCAATAACACACAGAACTTTCGACGCACAGATCGCGTTTATTTTAAATAATGACTTGATTTCTACGCCCTACCGGTATGGCGTGTCGCCGGCCGGGCGCTAGTCGATTGACAACTGCCGGACACTGTTACATGCCGCGCTGCCAAATGATTGCGTCAAAAAATCGAATTAAAGATGACAGTCGCACCAACATGAAATGGAGCGACAACAAATGAAATGGCGTATGCAAACGCCTACGTAATATTATTTAATTAAAAATAACATTATTAGATGTGCATGTCAGGCGAGCGAACCAAAAATAAGAGACAAAAGATCGTTTTTCGAGGCTTTTTGGCATCAGCCCTAAAGTGCTTTATCAAGCTGATATCAAAATGTTAAATTTAAATTTCCATTGACTGTCTCGTTTTCAAAATAAGACGGTAATATCTAGATGCACAAAAATATTTTGGGGCTTTGAAAAAGTTCCACGACCGCTCTTTTAGACCATTAGACATAGTAATCACGCTTTGCCCGCCTCTTTCCCGTCCCATATTAGGAGTGAGCAGTCACACAGGGGTCGTGCTATATTTTCTTGATTAGATTATGGTAATATTTATTATTTATATTTGGTTTTATAGAAGAGCGCTTCCGAAGAGGCCGAACCCGCCGCAGAAGTGAAGAAAGTCGACACTGTTCCCGACATAGTCATTGCTCCCGGGGCCAAGGCTAACGTCTTCCTATACTGCAGCACGGAAAAACTGGCAGAGAACATTGGTAACCTAACCTTACCTAACCTTCACTCAAGCGTTTACCGGACACGGAATTTTCAGAGAATTTCTAAAAATATTTGACCTCTCTTCTTGCGACGCATGTCCATGTGATCCAGGCATGCAACAGACTGTGAGACACTCTCTCGTGGAGTGCATCATCCATGAGAACAGGAGATGCGTTCTGTGTTGTCGCCTGGGAGTCTCTACCATATCTTGGGATCATTTTTCTGAACTGCTGCTTAGTTCTGACGGTCCCTTGCTGTTAAACTGTCTATGCTTTATTTTAATTACTTCTATCTTCTTCTTCGTAGTGTCAATTTAGTGGATTGGTTTGCAGCAACAAAATCTTGCATCTCGATCTCCACTTTTCTCGATCATCTGCAAACTTGAGATGCAATAATTTTTTGCTGATACATGGGATGTCTTTTAGACCTTTGATGTGGTATTTTCCCTTTATTTCCACATCCTAATGCCGTTGACCATAAAGGTTCATCCGCCTTAGGAGATCATTGACTACCTCCAGGACAATGGAGTGCCCTAACCAGCTTGACCTGATGAGGTTAGCTGGGTGTTGGCTTTTTCCGGCCAACATTTGGTCCCTGTCTATAATGGCCGACTGATGTTGTCGCCTTCCCCCCATCACGAGAAGGAGATAGATCAGCATTTTCCTTTCATCGAACCTGTGACCATAAGGCTTTTCGCAGAGTCCTCCACTACTTTTAGGGGGGCTCATATAATAACTTCTATAATAAATGTATATTTAGTAGAAATTCCTCGTTTTGTGGACATGCTTCGACTCGTCAAAAATCTATTAGGACATCAAATAGGCTTTCAGGCTCTGGAGATTACAGTAAGCAAAACGCAGTCATTTCAGGCACCTTTCCAAAAATATCCGCACGTAACGTTACTTTAACTTGTTTTTATGTTAACACATACAGGAGAATACGGACAGGTGGTGATAGCAATTCTGAAGTCTCATCTGCGGAATTCTATTATGCTTACCATGGTGCATATGGCTAAGCGCTGCATGTGGAGTGTTGATCCGCCAATTTCATAAACTACAGCCCGAGATTCACGTATCATTATTATTGCAACATTAATTTTACTGCGAATGGGTGGTCTTCACGAGACGACTGTCGTCTACTACCAATTTAAATTAATAAGCTATGACTGACATTTTTACGGGCGAGGGATCAAATTCACACCAACCGGGGTTATTTCTGCTATTTTGCTCAGAAATCGATTAATTTAATATATTTTTATTTCTCCGTTGGAGTTCGAACCCATGACCTTCGGCTTGCAAATCAAACGCTTTGACCATTGAACTATACCCGCCAGCAAATGATCTAATATTATATTGATAGTTTATGTAATTTATTTTTCAGGCAGAGTATACCCAGACGCCTTGTATAAGAAACCAATACTCTTTTATCCGTTGCTTGTGAAGAAGATGGAAGAACAAGAAGCTGAAATGCGTATGTTGTAACATCCTCCTCTCTAACTTAATAAGGTTGTTATTCAGTCGCGTGGTGGCAGAATGAGGAGCAGATCAACAACACAAAGATTTTTTCTGAAGCACATTTGACATATAATTTCGATAAAGACTCGGTTTCCCCGATCGATCGTAACATGACGTTACTTTCCCCTCGATCGATCGGGTCTTACCAATGCGATCTCGCCGCCGTCGGCACACGACTGAACGCGCTCGTGACGGCGATCTCTATAACTAACGTCACACCCGCGACCGAAACGCCAATATGGCGACACATACATGCACGACGAGCGAACAGAAATAAGAGACGACAGATTGTGCATCGAGGTTTTCGGTACCAGTCAGCAAGGGCTGTATCATGCCGATGTCAGTTGATGCATCTAATGTATTTATTCCTGTAATAATTTATGCTGGAGGCTTCGTCCCTGGACACTACGCGGCTCATTTGTAAAAAATGTATTAAAATATAGGGATCCTTCTAGCAATTACATTTATGATAACTTTAAATTTTGAATTCAGTTATTTTAATACAAATTTATTTATTTATTCAAAGGAAAGGAAAATCCAAGGCTTTTTTTTGTAAGATTGAATAATAAATAATAAAAAATAAAACCCTGACGCTTCCAAGGCATTGATTAACCTATGGTGTGGTCCAATCTGTACGGATAATAAAAATTAATAAAAGTAATAAAAATTGGCTTTTTATCGGTTAAACTTGTTTAGGTCCAGCTTTCGAAGAGTCAGGATGCTTGGCCGAGTTTGGGAACAACTTCAAGAAAGTCGGCCACAATACATGGCAGCTGACAGGGCGGAACAAGATCGAATACACGGGAGAGCTCACAAAGGTTTGACATCCTCCTCTCTAAGTTGGTTATCGAATTACCATAATAGATGACAGGATGCAGGAGATTGACAATACAAAGAACTTGCTTTCGGAGCACGATTCGCGTTTATTATAAAGACTCGGTTTCTACGCCCGACCGGCGTGACGTTTCGCCGGCCGGTGCGCGAGTCCATTGAGAACTGCCGGACACTGTGACATGCCGCGCTGCCAATGATCGCGGCAAAAAACAAATTAAATATGACAGTTGCACTAACATGATATGGAGCAACTGTCGTAACAAATAAAATGGCGTATGAAAACGCCTGCGTAATATTATATAATTAAAACAAACATTATTGGATGTGCATGTCAGGCGAGCGAATAAAAATAGGAGACAAAAGATCGTTTTTTAAGGCTTTACGGCATCAGCCTTAAAGAACTATATCGAGCTGATATCAGGTTATATGACGCGAGTTTTGTAGATATTATATTTATGATTTCTTTCGGTCGTTCTTTGATGAACAAATCACAGTCTATTCTGGGCGAGAGCGAGTACAAGTTCCCTGCAACTGACGAAAGGTAGTCCTAGCACGGTCTTTGGCAATCGTGCTTTCAGTTTCGTGGCACCAACGGCCTTGAACTCACTGCCGAAAGTGTAAGAGAGCTGAACACAAACAATTATACTGCTGCATTGGATATTCGTGAGATGCCAAAATTACTAACGCTATCCAGTCCTCGCGTTACGCGATGAAGCTTACGCTGGAGGCCGACTGTTTTTTAAAGAATTGCTAAATCTATCGTCATGTGTTCAAGTAAAATTAAATATGACCCTCACTGAAAAGGTTTGAGATCTTTGAATTAATGTCGAAAGTAAAAACAACACATATGTTGTGTTATCGGCCACTAACGTTTGAAAAAACATCACAAGCCGTGTATAGTCGGCCACTAAGCATTGTCGAAACGATCACACACATGTTATATGACCGGCCTAGTGATTACGCACATGTTGTGTAAACGGACTGGATAGTGTTAATCACAAAGAAGAATGGAGACTATTTATTGATGAGTCATAGTAGATGGTGTTTACTGCAAGTTTGCTTGTGTATCAGTTGTTTAACCTTTTTGTTTAGGACTTGTACAGTGCCCTGGTCGCCATCGCCATGTCTTCCATATCCAGCAGCCAGCAGTGGGACCAGGAAGTGATAGACTCCACGGCGCTGTATGGCCGCCAGCTGCAGGCATTGGCAGGCAATGAGGACGTCAAGAAGAGCACTCCGGTCACATTCCAGATGTTGGAGTACACGGTAACAAGCTGCAGTGCACAGTAACAAGTTGGAGTGTATTGTAACGAGTAGGAGTGCATGGTAACAAACTAGTTAACGTGTGTGAGATCACTCCGGTCACCTTCATGATGTTGAAGTAAAGGGTCCGCCAAATAACTTTTTTTTTTAAAACAGGGCGCAAAACATCGAGTGTAGCTTCGGCTGTGTGGCACGTAGCGCCGTCCTGTTGAAACCAAATGTTGCCAATATCCTCCTCTTCAATTTTTGTGAACAAAAATTCGTTCAACATGGCCGCGCCGTATGGAAGCGCCATTGATGGCGCTTCACGCACACTTTCTGCCACAGCAGCAATATTCTCAGGTGTACGCACTGTTTTTGGCTTTTCACACTTTGGTTTATCGATGAGGATGCCAGTTTCTTTCACTTTTTTCACAAGATAACGAACATACGGAGCTGACGGTGATTCTCTTCTTCCAAAATCCGTACGCAATTTTCGCACACATTCTGCAACATTACCATGATTTTCAAAGTAATGTCGCAATATTTCTCAGGGTTGTTCAAGCGTATACACAACCATATTCGTTCAGCGAAAGGATTAAACTAATTATCTGTCAAATCAGACATGAGCTAAGTGTTACCATTCACGAAATAAGCACTAGTTGAAAAAAAACGTTAGATGGCGGACCCTATATATGGTGGCAAGCTATAGTTGATATAATAATGTTAACAAACATTTGTCGGATCACCCCGGTCACCTTAAAAATAATGAAATACATAGTAACATGCTGGAGTGCATAGTAACACGTTAGTACACATGTGAAAGATCACGGAGATTACTCCGGTCACCTTTCACATGATGGAGTGCATGGTAACAAGCTGGAGTTTAAAGTAACGAGTTGGAATGTATTGTAACGAGTAGGTATGTATAGTGAGAAGTAAGTAATGATGTTTGAGATCATTCGAGTCAACTACCAGACGATGAAGTACATGGTAACAAGCTAGAATGTATAGTAACGAGTAGGAGTGCATAGTAATAAGTTAGAAAACATTTGCAAGATCACGGATCACTCCAGTCACTTTCCAGATGATAAAGTACAAGCTGGAGTGTAAAGTAACGAGTTGGAATGTATTGTAACGAGTAGGTATTATGTATACGAAGTTAGTAATCATGTTTTAGATCACTCGAGTCACCTTCCAGATGATTTGCATAGTATCAAGAGCTTATAAGTGTAAGTCAGTAAATATATTCTTACCCTGTTCTCGAATACGGCAGTCTCGTTTGGGTTAGAGTCCCAAATAGCTTTTTTTCGCAATTTCTAGCCCAAAGCAGAAAAACAAGAAAACATACCTTTCTTCGTCCGCTTTTCGACCCCGCGCTTTCATTGGCTGTCGTATCTTATAGCTTTCAGATTTTCATCAAAGGTGGATATTAACACGTAATAATTTTCTTGACGATTTCAGATCGAAGTCGATGTTCGTAATGAAGTTATATGCGGAGACATAACAGCGGGGGAACAAGATCAAGTTCTAGGCTTGGTGGATGGACTCACACGGTTCTTTGGAGAGGTAAAGTACAAGCTTAACGTAGAAAGTTATCAAGAATTTTCACATCGGAGGGTACTACATTTTCAGTAATTAAATACACACATACAATTATACATCAAATTTTATACGCATCAATTCATTCAGAAAAAATATCGGCAGACGCGGGTTTCGAATCACGAGCCTTGCAACCTTTGCTCTATTCTTTTTACACCGCGAGTCCACGCGACTATTCCCCGCCTATATTGCATTGACCATCTCAATAATCTGCGACTCTATGTAGATTGAAGGGATCAATTCAAGGATGTATGAAATTCAATGAATAAATATTAATTTTATAAATGCTTACTCATGTTGTGTATTAAGTTATAGAAAGGGGTATATTATCAAATGAATTAGTACCAATTCAACTCCGGTCTTTGGACTTATCCTCAGTGCTGGAACCTTTGTATTCCGGCGTCACCTCTGTTATTTCGGGACCGCGACCTCGGTTCCGGAACAAATTGTGTGTTTTTTTAATTTTGTTTTTGTTTCAGTCTGGATGGTCGAAAGGAATTCTAACCTCAAGGCATTACACTGTCGCTATATGGACAGTAGACGTAGAAGAATTCGATGTTTACAAAGATATTATAGGAGAATCGAAAGAAAGCTTGGAAGAACACGACAATAATGAAGAAGAATTCGACAAACCGATTGCAGAAAGCGAATTAAACGACGAAGAAAAAGAGTATTTCGCAGTAAAGTTTGACTGTTTCGACGATTTCTTAAAAGATTCTGAGAGTAAAGGTTTCGAACCTGTTAAAGAGGACAAAGTTAAAAAAGAAAAGGCCAAAAAGGGTGACAAAATAGACGCGAAAGACAAAAGAATCAGTGTCAAAGCGAATTCGCCAAAAATTTCAAAAGCCCAATTGATATCTGAACAGGAAATTGTTATTTCCGACGAGCAATTAGAAGAGAACGATATAGACGAGAATGTTTCAACTTTGGTAGAGGAAGTAGAGGAAGCGATTGAAAAGGAAAACGATTTAGAAGCTAAAGATGATGTTTCAGAAGATTTGCCCGATTTTACAGCTGGAGACGTTGTAAAAGATGTAATTGAAGACATTCTGCATAAAGTTTTTGATGAAATTTTCATGAATTTCATTTTGGACGGGATCTTCGATGATGTCGTTGAGCCTGTCGTGTTTCCTGATGATTATTTGACGCCCTTCGATGACGATTTTGTTTTGACAGAGTCTTTCTTTAAGGAACATATTATTCACAGTGAGAAGCAAAGTGATGAAGGTTTCAATCTTGAAGAAGAGCAATCTGAGCCTGTACCAGAAAAAGTAAGTCTTTGAATTTTGTGATATAAGTACGTTTAAAAGCCTTGTCTTTTATTTTTTCGCTCGTCTGACACGCATATGTGTAAAAGTGTAAAGCAAAATCTATATTTAAGGAGTCAAAAGCTACGGTGCTGTGTCGCCATTTTAGTTTTTTGACAGGTCCTGTAATCAGCCCCTGTTGCGCCTCCTTACACACCTCAGAGCACATTATCTGGGACTATCAGTTCCTTTTGTTAGAAAGAGGAGTCCTTTTCGATGCAGTTTGAGGGAGTCGCCTCAGCCCTAACGGGCATGCAGACTTTGTGGCCACTTTAAAAATTATCATCTCTTCAATATTTCTATAAATATAATAAATACATTATTATATAAATTAACATTTTAGGCATTCCTCCATAATATATTTAAGCATTGATTTAAAAATTACTACTAATAATAATCAGAATTTATCTACAGGGTGCATCGAAGGTATTTTGTAAACATCTGAAACAAATTCGCGCTGTGAGTGCCTCGACCTTGGGTCTCGACGACATGCGGGAAGCGCGACACTATATTTGCTTCTCACTTTCATACTTGACTGTGAAGGAAGAGGAAAGAGAGTAGGAATGGGCCAGTCTGGCCACTTCCATGACTAGCGGTAGTAGTTCTCGACTAGCGGTAGTAGTTCTCGAGCTTGAAACCAGAGTGTTGCTATGCCCGTTCTATGAGCGAGGCCAGATGTTTTTTTAATATTTTCAGCCAATAAATCTCATTTATTATAGTTTATGACTTCAATTATAATTAATTAAAGTTGAAAGCTGTGAATGTTCTTATTTTTCCGATTTAAACGCGCTGATTTTTGATTGTGTACTGACTACCCAACATCGGAACGCGTGTTTTTATTTTAGCGCCGTAAAGGAAGGGTTAACGAAGTATATTATTTATTTGTAGAAGGTGTTTGATCCGGAGAGGTGCATGGTGTTCATGTGGGACTGCGCCTCTATCGGCTGCGAGTATCACGCTGAAGAGAAGACCTCGGCAGCTGCTTGCAGAAGTCCTGTGCTGGTCTGCTTCAAGGGTATCAAAAATCTCGCCAAGTGTTTCTCGAACAACGCTAAAAATCACGGCTTCGGAACAAACAGGTACCAATTTATATGTAATGATATCCTCGTCCCTATGTTTTTTATCGATTTACTGGATGACAGGATGCAGGATCAGGTTCACAATACAAAGAACTTGTTTTTGTTTCACAATTCGCGTTTATTTTTCAAACACTTGCTTTTTCTGCTCCAACTGAAGGCGCGCTCTGACATCTGGCGCCGCCAATAGTCGCGGCAAACAAGCGAATTAAAGATGACAGTGGCCAACATGTGATAGAGCAACTGTCATAACAAATAAAATGGCGCATGCAAACGCCGTGCAACATTATACAATTAAAACTTAAAGATAATTTTGAATGAAATGAAATTGTATGTACTGATGCCGAAAAGCCTCGAAAAACGATATTTTGTCTCTTATTTTTGTTCGCTCGCCTGACATGCACATCTAATAATGTTAGTTTTAATTATATATAATATTACACGGCGTTTGCATACGCCATTTTATTTGTTATGACAGTTGCTCCATTTCATGATGGTTCAATTGTTATCTTTGATTTGGTTCTTTAGCCGCGATCATTGGCGGCGCTGCATTTCACAGTGTTGCGGCAGTTGTCAGCTTACTCTCGTCCGGCCGGCGAACGCCATATCGGGCGGACGAAAAATCAAGTCTCTAATAAGAATAAATGCGAATTGTGCTTTAAAAACAAGTTATTTGTGTTGTTAATCTGCTCCTGCATTCTTCCTTTACGTGGCCACATGACGAACTCGCGTCTTGTCGTCTTTTTTAGGACGGGGGATGTCAATAGGAATACCACTTGGGTGTAATTATTTTAATGTTTTTTTTTTTTTGTAGATTTTCGATTTCCGGTGTCGATGTGCAATTGAGTAAGACGATCGTGAAGAGTCAAGTCAAAGAAGAGTCTACCAAATCAAAGAAAAATACTGATGGGAACCTTGCGAAGAACACCAAACCAGCTTATGTTTTTCCAGGAGGTGGGAAGCTTGTCTTGAGCTATAAGGAGGCAAAGAAAGGGTAACTACTATAATATTGTTATGTTATACATTTTTTTTATTATTATTTTTCCTTCAATGACATTACAAAATATATATTCAATTTCAATTCGTTATTGAAGTACTAACGTAAGTGTGATGATGTAAATGTATTGACACATTAAGTGACAATGACCTCACACTCAGAACAAGTGTCGGAATACGCAACGCAAATAGTTAGAATTTGTGACAACCGAAACCTGTCATAAGTATATCCATGGTTGACACTCAAATAACACGGCATTATTGTCACAAAATCAAACGTCCAACATTTCGTATCCATCCACACCAGTTCTGAATCTGAAGCAAAATAACACTAAATATGTCAATATCTTGTTATTCACTTTCATACGAGTTGTTATGTCGGAAATGTGGATGTGTTGTGTTCTGTGGATTGCTGATAAGGAATTGTTGTGCGTGTTAGGAAGGGATCACCGGATATACTCCGAACATTCCGAACAATAAAAAAAAGAAATAAGAACACGTTTTTATCACTGTACTATGTCGCTTATATCTTGTAAATAAATGTTAATGCTTACAATAATGACACAAATTGTCATAAAAGCCGATATCAGTTTGATATAGCCCTTGCAGGCTGGTGCCGAAATCCTCGATATGCGATCTTTCGTCTCTTTTTGTTGGCTCGTAGGACATGTATGTGTCGCCATATGATTATTTTGACCAGTCCGATCATGGGTGTGTCATAAGTATTGTACGTGGCTGTCTATCATTGGCGCCCCATTATTTCTCTAAATTGCTACTGGATGGATTTCGGCGCTGGGTGTCATCAGCCTGTAATCAGTTGAGTTCCGACCGCGACGAGTAGCGTGTTGGAATCGGTCCAGCGCCTGAAGGCATGAAGTTCCGCCCGGGGCGAAAGTTTGTCAAGTTGATCGAAAATATATGTGCTTCAAAAAAAGTCTGTGTGTTGCTTATCTGCTCCTCATATCTCCACCATGTGTCCTAAAAACGATCCCGGCGACGTGAAGTCGTTCTTCTCTTTCGTTAAGTAAAGGGGATTTTAAAGCATTATATTTGTTGCAGATCTGCAGTGAAGCAGTCTCCGCTGCACTTCTCGTCTGGATGGTGCGCGATGGCCTTGGCGATGAGCAGGCTGGTTCCCTGCAGGGTGTGGTGCTCGGGAACATTGCAGGCTATAGGCGGAGTGGCAGAGATGCTGAGGTCCAAGAAGGCGCATCGTCAAGGAGATCACAGCACAACGCCTATGGATGTAAGTATTCTCCTCAAAATATTTATTCCAATATTCAACACATACTGGGATTTTTAACCCTTTCTTTACGGCTCGGTTTGAATACAAATTATACTGTCAATTATTAAACTAGTATTTGAAGCATAAATGTACTTATCTGGTCTATTTTCATATATCACATTGGTTCTTGTATCCTTTAGCTATCAGATGATGCATAAAAAACTATTCTAAGAAAGTAGCAAAACGATATATCACGGTTACCGATGTCAACGGTAGGGTAATCTTATGACTGCATATGCCGACAACCGATGCGAAAGGGTTAAATTTCATTTTTATGTTAGCACACACAATGGAATGCCAACAGATGGAGTTAGTGATGCAGAAATCTCTTCTGTGGATTCTGTGACGCTCACGACGCTCTGAGTGTTGATCCGCCAACGTCATAGAATACAGCTTGAAATTCACGCATCATACATTTATTACAGGAATTAAATATGTATGGTTAGTATTCACGGGACGACTTTCGTCTACCACCAATTTTAATTGATAAGCTATGACGGACATTTTGCGGGTGAGGGATCAAATTCACACCGACGGGGGGAATTATAGAGCGTGAAAATCGATAAAAAAAATATACCTCTCTCGGGAATCGAACCCACGACCTTCAGTTTGGTAAGCTTTATCACTGAGCTATACACGCCGGTATACAAATTCACAGCAAATATGATGCTTTATGACATATCTTTCACTTATAAACGGCAGACTAAGGGATTCGAGCCACGAACTTTTGCAACCATGTTCATTAATTTATCTCAATCAATGAGAGACTCCAGCTCTGGCAATAGGTTGCATCAGAGGGTTTTCCTTACTCCAACTGGCAAGAACCTTGACTGGTGGACCTGGAAATCCCTGAACAGATTAAGAACCGGAGTCAGCAGAACAAAAGACAACCTCGAGCGGTGGGGAAAGCTTCGGCAGTGAGAGTCACTATTGTGCGACTGCGGACCCCTGCAGACCGCTTCACACCTAATGTACCCAACAAGCTGCACATCTCAAGACCTAATGCTGGACAAAACACGAGCTATCGATGTTGCCAGATTCATCTTTAGCCTCGCCATTTCTCATCATCTGGGGTCGTCTCTCCTTGTGCACATTCGCCATGTCTGTCTGTCCCGCGTTGCATTCTCAGTCAAACCCAGAATTTTAAGATCGTTGTTTACATTTGCAGTCCAGGTTGCCTGTGGTCTTCCAGATCTTCTTCTCAGCGTGGGCATGTTGAGGGCTCTCTTCACCATGTGGTCCTCATCTCCCGTGTCACATGCACAAACCATCTTAAGCGGTTTTCCCTTATCTTTTCAGATATGGGGGCCACCCGAAATGAACCCCGAATATGCTCATTTGGAACTCTGTCCACTCGCCCGCCCACCTCAGCATCTTCATCTCTGCCAAGTGAATCCTATCCAAGTCACGTTTCAGCGGGGTCCAACACTCCGATCCGTAGAGCATAGCTGGTCTTACAGCAGTTTTGTAGATCTTACCTTTGGTCCTAACTGGAATCTTGCTGTGTCGATGTTGCCAGATACTGGACAAAAATAATTTGACGTCGCAGATACGAAGAAGAAGCAGAAGAAGAGATTAATTTATCTTTTTTATTTTTCTTACCAAATATTGTATGTAACAAATTTGGATGTTTTTTTTTCTTCACAGGTAGTCAACGCGTTCGTCATGGGAAAGAAATTCATACAGCTTAAACCGGAGATCGTCTCTATACACAACATTCATAACCAAGGAGCTCTCAAGGACGGTATAAGGTAAGTACTGAATTGTACGATACTCGTTAACATCCCCTTTACTTAAGGAAGAACGACTTCACCTTGCCGGGATCGTTATTAGGACACGTGGTGGACAGATGAGGAGCAGATGAGCAACACACAGTCTTTTTTTTAGAAGCACATTGACATATATATTTCGGTAAACTTGACAAATTTTCGGTACGGGGCGGAGCGTATGCTTTCAGACCCCAGCCGGAACAAGCTTCTAGTCGCGGTCGGCGTACCACTAAATACTCGCCACCGGGCGTCCGTGGTCAGTGACACTCGGTTGTCGGCATATGCCGTCAAAGATTCCCCGACCGTTGACATCGGTCGACGTGATATATCATTTGCTACTTTCAGTACTCATTGTGATATTGCGGCATGAAATTGGAAGTGCAGTGATTCCCTTGATCAACCTACATGTATTCTTTGCAGGAATCTGTAGAGCATGTAAATAAATATCGTTAGGTTTCGTCACAGGAGCCATTTTTTTGTAAGCCACATATGTTAATGCCACCACATGTATGGAGTGTTACATAATGAACGTTTGTTAAATATAATAGTTTTTTATGCATCATCTGATAGTTAAAGGATACAAGAACCAATGTGATATATGAAAATAGGTCAGATAAGTACATTTATGATTCAAATACTAGTTTAAAGCAAAAAAAATGGTTTGAAAAATTCACAGGATTAAAACATTTAACATATATATATATAAATAATTCTGAAATTCCCTTTTTTACGGCTGGCAGATTTTCCATAAATCCCAACGACGATGGTGTTCTAATGGTGTATGATTCTTACAGCTGTTCTTTGGAGAAGATCTTGACGAAACAGAATGGCGCAGCTTTGCTGTGGAGCGACAACAGTGGATGCGTGGCAGTTTGGAAGGACACGTGTCTCCACATGGCGTTGGCAGGACCTCATGCCAGACTACTGGAGTATTCTTCAATGAGTGGACTAGCGGATGGGTAAGAGCTATACACTATTTTCAATTTAGATATTATTTCTTTCTTACAGAAACATTACATACACAAATATATTTAATACGATCCTGAAATAAGATATAATACAAGAGAAACAATTAGGTATTCACTATTATTAGCAACAATTATTTAAAAGTCCCGAAGCTCGCTAGTGGTAGGTGTGACTTAATCAGTTTGTAGAGCGGCACGTGACGCAGTGATTTCTCTGACGGGGGCGGCTTGATGATCAGGTTACGGAGGTGTCGGAGTGAAGAGAGAAGAGATCTGGTCCGTATGGGCGTCTGCTTATATAGAGCCTGCTCGACTCGCATCTTGATAGGTGCAAAAGTAGTTGAAGCGACCTCCGGTGACGGCGATTCTACCGACATATATGGAACATATAAGGCAAAAATTAATACACAAGATAAAGATACCGAATCGGTACAATTGATAAAACAGAAGTTCGCCACAGATACGAGGTTTAACCGTAAATTAAGGTTCCCAGTGATTGTTCACAGTGTAAAACATGTTTAATTCCATGAATGCGTACATTTTTGGAAAGTTGAGACTTTTACCAATTTTTCTACATAGTCGCCACTGAGGGGTCAATGCATTTTTGCATGCGGTATACGAGCTTTTGAATGCCCGAGTCAAAAAAATCTGCCGCCAAGCCACGCAGATACCTGAGAACCGCTTCTTCCAGCTCTTCTCTGTCGCCGAATTGCGTTCAACCCAGATGTTTCTTCGTGTCAGGGAAATGGTAGTCACATGGGGCTAAGTCCGGACTGTAGGCTGCTAAGCCAAGACTGAGCTCCGCAGGCAGCTCGCTAGGGAAAGGATTTGTAGTGCAGGAACCAAGGTACACTACAGAATTACGGGTTCCACCTTAACAACGCTCTCCAGGACTGTAGCGCCATGGGAACCTTACTTTACGGATAATCCTCGTATTAAGTGTGTTGTGACGGACTTCTGTTTTATCAATTGTACCAATTTCGCTATCTATGCTTGTCTAATAATATTTGCCTTATGTTTTCCATATATATCGATAGAATCGCCGTCACCAGAGGTCACTGTCCTGTTACACCGATCAAGGTGGGAGTCGAGCTGGCTCTATATAAGCAGACGACTAGGCGGACCAGATCTCTTCTCTTTTCTCTCCACTTCGACGCCTCCATAACCAAGCACTCATCAAGCCGCCCGCCAGAGAAATTAAATTCTTTAAACAGAATATGAAATAGTCATCATCATCATCAGCCTGTGTCCGTCCACTGTTAAACGTAGGCCTCCCGCATGAGTCTCTATCCTCTTCGATCCTCTGCCTTCCGCATCCAGGTCACTCCCGCTATTCTTCTTATATCGTCAGACCATCTTGTAGGGGGTCGGCCGATGCTTCGTTTGCCAGTTCTTGGGCGCCATTCCAATACTTTCTTCCCCATCAACCGTCGTTTCTTCAACAGATATATAACACATTGCCACTTGAGTGTGCCTATTCGTTGTGTAGCATCCACTACTTGAGTTCTTCTGCGTATTTCCTCGTTTCAGATTCTATCTTTTAGCGACACTCCTAGTATGGATCTCTCCATAGCACGCTGGGTGATCTTAATTTTATGCGTAAGACCTGCTGTCAGATTCCACGTCTCTGTGCCACAAGTTAATACAGGGAGGATGCATTGGTTAAGCGCCTTACTTTGTAAGACATTGCGGAACTTTTCGCTTTAAATATGAGCTTTAGTTTTCCAAATGCTGCCCATCCCAGTTGTATGCGCCTGTCGAATATGAAATAGTAGTATTTTTTAATGTTTATTTTTCAGGTGCATTTCTACGCTGAAGCAAGATCAACGAGCTCAAGGTTCCGGACTACTTAAAATTTACCGAATGGTTATTTCAATAAAAAACGTATCAAATCAATGTAAAATATGAACTTAAAATGGCTGAATAAAATTTCGATATTCATCGTGAGTAGTATTTATTGGAAATAAACTATGCATTGCCATTATTTTTTTGGGTTTTCTATATATATTTTTTAATCATATCATATTGACATCCCCCGTCTTTAAAAAGACGACGGGTTCATCAAGTGGCCGCGTGGAGGAAAGACGCAGGTGCAGATTAACAATACAAAGAACTTGTTTTTGAAGCACGATTCGCATTTATTTTTAATAAAAATTTGATTTCTCCGTGCGACCATAATACGACGTTTTCGCAGGCCGTCGACTGGGGACTGACTGGCGACTGCCGGAACACTGTGACATGCAGCGCCGCCAAGAGAATCACGGCAAAAAAAGATGATGAACCAACATGAAATGGAGCAACTGTCGTAACAAATAAAATGGCGTATGCAAACGCTGTGTAATTTTATTTATAATATATATATATAATCGTTTCGGAAACAACAGGGTCAGATCCTGTCTGCCCAGAAGTGGGCGACGTCCATGGCGTTACTTCTGGCCAACATCAGGTCTTCCTGGGTGCAGCTTTTTTTTTTTATGTAAACGCATGCAGGAGAGCACAACCGGTCAAGACCAGTGCACTCTATGACGCTCAGTCAGGGAGGCTGGACGCTGCATGCGGGAAACGTGTGTTGTGTTCGTGTTTGTGTGTGGGTTGGGGAGATTGCTATTCGGGCACAGCGCACACTCCAGAAGGTGTGACAGGGTCTGCTCCACGCCGCAGTCACATTCAGTCGGTCCGCTGTTAACTGTCTAATAATGTTAGTTTTAATTTATAATTAAAACTAACATTATTAGATGTGCATGTCAGGCGAGCGAATAAAAATAAGAGACCAAAGATCGTTTTACGAGGCTTTACGGCATCGGCCTAAAAGAGCTATATCATGCTGATATCAATATATTATTTTAAATATACTAGGAGCATCGGCGTTGGACGCTTAGCGGCCTAAGAACAATGAATCCAGCAAACATGACACTTAGTGCCTTCTCTATCTGAAAGAAATGAGAACTGATTTAGTTGGATTGAATGGTTGATAATTACGTTTTATAAATTCTCATTAGAGTATGTATAGAAAAAATATTCTATTAAAAACAAAAAAACCAAAAAGAATAATAATTACATTTGAATTAATTTAAAAAAAGTAATAAGAATCATCAGTAACACAAGTACCGTGGGTATAGCTCAATGGTCAAAGCGTTTACTTTGCAAGTCAAAGGTCGTGGGTTCGATCCCCGACAGAGATTTAAAAAAAAAATGTAATCAATTTGTGAGCTCTAAGATACCTCCGGCTGGTGTGAATTTGATCTCTCACCCGTAGAATTCCAGTCATAGCCTATTAATTAAAATTGGTGGTAGACAAAAGTCGTCCTGTGAAAACCGACCATTCATAGTAATTTTCTGTAATTATAAAGCACGATGCGTAAATGTCAGGTTGTAGTCTATGACGTTGGCGGATCAACACTCCGCATGCAGTGCTTAGCCATATGCAGTATGGTGAGCGTCATAGAATTCCACAGATGAGACTTCAGAATTACTATCACCATCTGTCGGTATTCTCCTGTATGTGTTTACATATAAAGCATATAAAAGTAAAATGACGTTAAAAGGTTGTTTTATATCCGGATAGGATTAACTAAAAGTTGTTTTCATTCACTGTATAGTTTAGTCGAGACTTTATAGGTTGGTACACTGAATATTGTTTTTTTATATTATACTTGCCCCTTAAAAGTACTGGAGGACTCTGCGAAATGCCTTAAGGTCACAGGTTCGATGAAAGGAAAATCCTGATATATCTCCTTCTCGTGGTGGGGGGTGAGCGACATCAGTCGGCCAATATAGACAGGGACCGAATGTTGGCCGGAATAAGCTAACACCCAGCTAAACTCATCAGGTCAAGCTGGTTAGGGCACTCTATTGTCCTGGAGGTAGTAAATGCCCTCCTAAGGCGGATGAACCATTAAGGTCAACGGCATTAGGATGTGGAAATAAAGGGGAAAATACCACATTAAAGGTCTTAAAGACATGTATCAGCAAAAAAAAATTATTGCATCTCAAGTAAAATTTTCCGGAGATAAAATAGTCCCCCAATCGGATCTCCGGGTGGGGACTGCTCGAGACAAAACAACCAAGACAAAACAGAAAAACCTTCAGCCAACAAGATATGCCACCTGGAATGTTCGAACATTGCTGCAGAACAGCAAACTAGACAATCTGAAATTAGAAATGCAGAAAATGAAACTGAACATTCTAGGGATAGCAGAAATGAGATGGCCAAATTGCGGAGACTTTTGGAGTGGAGAATATAGAATAATACACACAGGATGTATTGAAAATAAACCTGGCCAAGGCGGAGTAGGTATTGCACTGTGCAAGGAATGGGGACAGCGTGTGAAGGGATATGTGCAATATAATGGAAGAACTATTCTAGTCAAATTTGAAACAAAACCTGTTGTTACTGTGCTACTCCAAGTATACATGCCCACCTCAAGCCACGATGACCAGGAAGTGGAAGACGTGTACACGATTCTAGACAAACTACTTCTAGATGTAAAGGCTGGAGAAAACTTGATTATATTAGAAGATTGGAACGCTGTAGTGGGAGAAGGACGGGAGGGAACAAGTGTTGGACCTTTTGGACTGGGTACAAGAAATATGAGAGGCGACCGACTGACAGAATTCTGTGCCAAACATAAGCTTATAGTCGCAAACACCTGCTTTGAACACCACCCAAGGCAAAGATACACATGGAAGGCTCCAAGAGACCGACTCAGACTTCAGATCGACTATATAATTGTAAGAGAGCGACTTAAGAATCAAATTAAAGATTGCAGAAGCTACTCCAGCCCAGATATCGACAGGGACCACAATATAGTTATTGCTAAAAGTTCTCTGAAACTAAAAAAATAAAAATATAAAACTAACTATTATTTTAGGTCAAATAAATAAATGTATACACATTTTTGTAAACTTTATTATATTTTATAATAAATCAATGTTTGAGATGACAATTATCATAATAAAATTGTAAAAAGAAACACAGTAGGAAATTAAAAAGAAAAAAAAACAAATAAATCATCCAAAAATATGCCTTGGATACAACAACTCCAGTATCTTCAAGTCTTGGGCTTCCAAACTTGAAGTCATAGGGAACAATACATGTTCCTAAGTGGACCTTCGGGTGCAGAGACAACTTGGATCGACCAACAGACCATGGCAACTGACAACTAAATGGCGGTAATTCGTGATAATAATAATTCAAAATAAATCCTGCTAGATACATACAAGGGTTATCCGTAAAATATGGTTCACAGTGATTTTTCACAGTGTAAAACATGTTTAATTCCATGAATGCATACATTTTTGTCAGTACGCCCGTTCTTGAACTCTCTGCACCATTTGTGCATAGCTGGGAATGGATTTCTACCGACGCAATGTTTTTTGCAGACAGGAAACGGATCACCGAGTGCAGCTCACACCTGGCGGGCGAAGCGAGGGGAGATCCATCACGTACGGCTGCCAAGCCAAGACTGAGCTCCACAGGCAGCTCGCTAGGGAAGGGATTTGTAGTGGGGGAACCAAGGTACACTACAGAATCGTGGGATCCACCATAACAGCGCTTTTCAGGACTGTAGCGCCAAGGGAACCTTATTTTACGGATAACCCTCGTATGTATGTGTAGCAGGGAGATGATATAAATGGAGATTTTATCAAATCACTATGAGAAATAATAAAATCATAAATGATTATAAATACACTAATAATTTCGAGGTTATCTCCATACAATCTAAGTGTCTTCATGATGCAGCAAAATAAGCACTTGCAATATCCTCATTATCCACAAACGACTCTTCCATATGCAGCGTCTAACCAACCTGGCTGAATATCTGAAATGTCAGTTATCTCGTGTGTGTTTGCATAAAAAAATAACTTCTAAAAGCCTTACATTATTCATCAAATTCAGGTTACTAATAACATTTCAAGTGGCTAACCTCAAAATCCTTTCAAACATCTTCGTCCATAATTTCCGGCAGATCTCTATCGTTCTCCTGCTCGAAATAGCTCTCGGGAACGACGTAATTCGAAGGAGGCCTCATTGGTCCGAAAACTTTTTTGACAGCTCCTTCTTTGATCGCTTTCTTATCCTTCACACTGTCATCTTTACACCTATTACCATCAATTTTAACATCACATTCATCAATATTACTTCCTTTCACACGTTTCTCATCTGAATCATTAAAATTGACACTTTTAAAACCTTCTCCGATCTTTGTGAAATCCTTCAAATCTTTATTATAACACGTTTTCTTCACGTCTGCGCTTTCACTTTCATCAATTTTACTTCCTTTCACACACTTTTCATCATCATCATCGTCGGAATCCATTTCTTCTTCAAATCTTTCACTGCTATCGCCACCGGCGTTGATGTTTTTGACTTTGAAAGGTGTCTGCTGTCGATTTTTAAGCTTGATTCTCTTGCCCACGATGATGGAAGCGTTGCCCAGTCTCTTGACCGCAAGTGTTTTTTCTTTGGAATGATCGACTGTTGGCGCTAAAGCCGGTAGATCTGCAGGTTTTGCGATCTCTGCTAGACGCTGAGTTTTGGCTAAAGAAGCCTTCAGTTTGAGCAGCTCCAACTGTAAACAAAAATAAAATATTATATATGAGAGTTAATTTATTTAGAGATTTTTTGTATTGTAGAAAAATATGGGATATATACTTGATGATACCCGGTCCTGCACACCAAGTGTAAATAGCAGCAAAAGATTTGAAGAAGAAATGGATTCCGACGATGATGATGATGAGAAGTGTGTGAAAGAAAGTAAAATCGATGAAAGTGAAAGCGTAGACGTGAAGACGACAAGTGATAATGAAGATTTGAAGGACTCGACGAAGATCGGAGAAGGTTTTAAAACTGTCAATTTTAGTGATTCAGATGAGAAACGTGTAAAGGGAAGTAAAATTGATAAGTGTGATGTTAACATTAAGGGTAAGAGGTGTAAAGATGAAGATGTGAAGGATAAGAAAGCCATCAAAGAAGGCGTGCGGGACCAAGTCTACAATTTTTTTATTACGGACCACGCGTCCAGTAGCAGTTTCACAAAAATGTAAAAACCAATTTCCCAATAGCGATGTGTTAACACTTTGAGAGCGGAAGATGCATCAAAGTGTTCAAGTTGACTGTGTGTAGAGCGGAAGACGCATGTGTAAATATACTCGTATACGACTATACCTTGGTTTGTGATATCTGCGCCTTGCTGACTCCCTGCTGCTTGTTCAGTGAGTTCATGAAGCTATCTAGAGCGTCGGCTTCTTCAGTTCCGGTGTCTTCAGGTTTTGCCGCAGCAGTTTTTCTCAGATCAGTCAATCTTGCTTCGGCAGCTGCTATAAGTTTCTCTGCAGCACGACACTCGTCCATCTGTAATACAACAAAACATGGTTAAATCTCCCAAAGGCGAAAGTTTTTTTCTTGTTTAGTTGTTGTGTGTTCCCAACGTCCTGGAAGGCCGCTGGGAACTATACATAGAATATACTTGGCAGAGCTGCAGGAGGCAGAACTGACATGGAATGAAGCAAAGACTATTGTGGCTGATAGAGCTTTGAGGTGGCAGTTTGTGAATGCCACATGCTCCAGTCAGGGAATCATCATCATCAGCCTGTATCCATCCACTGTTGAACGTAAGCCTCCCGCATGAGTCTCCATTCTCCTCGATCCTCCGCCTTCCGCATCCAGGTCACTCTCGCTATTCTTCTTATGTCGCCAGTCCATCTTGCAGGGGGTCGGCCAATGCTTCGTTTGCCAATTCTTGGACGCCACTCTAATACTTTTCTTCCCCATCGACCGTCGTTTCTTCAACAGATATGTCCTGCCCATTGCCACTTGAGTGTGCCTATTCGTTGGGTAGCATCCACTACTAGTTCTTCTGCGTATTTCCTTGTTTCGGATTTTATCTTTTAGCGACACTCCTTTCATGGATCTATCCATAGCACGCAGGGTGACCTTTATTTTATGGGTAAGACTTGCTCTCAGATTCCACATCTCTGCGCTATAAGTTAATACAGGGAAGATGCATTGGTTAAACGCTTTAGTTTTAAGACATTGCGGAATTTTCGCTTTAAGTCAGGGAATAGGACATGGAAATGTTTATCTTTACTGACCAGTCCAGCGTATGTGAGTGGTGCGGTGTTACCGCTAACCTTCTGCATGCGTCCCTCTCTCTTACTCTCCACAGCTCCGGTGCGATCCAGGAAAGTGTCGTCGTCAGAGTCGTAGTAATCTTCTTCCTTCCAGTCCTTGGTCTTGCGCTTGCGAGACTCTAAAACATAAGAAAAACATAATATACAACAAAAAACTTCATCAAATTATGAACATGAATCAAAAAAATAGTAAAACAATGAAAATTGTGAGTTTCTATAGAAGTTGAAAAAATATATATATAAGGTTTGAAACCTGGTTTTAGTTGTACAAATAAATTATCGTTCACACACCAATGGTATTTTTACCAGGTATAGGCTTTTGGGTGGTTTAGTCCAGTAGTAAAAGCGTTTGTTTGTCACTCAAACGCTAACTGTTCAAGAACCAGACCAAGCTTGATTTTTTTAAATTGATTTTGACATTCCCAGTCTTTAAAAAGAACGACAAGTCGCGGGTTCGTCACTTGGTTGAGGGTAGAAACTGTGGAGAGCGTCCTAGACGGAAGTATTTGCAGCAAGTGTTCAAGGACATGAGTTGTAGCTCTTATGCTGAGCTGAAGAGGGTTGCAGAGGACGGAAAGGAATGGAGATCGAGATTCATGATTCTGTTGCTGCAAACCAATCCACAGGATTGATACTACGAAGAAAAAAAAAAAGGTAAGGTTAGGTTTACCGTGCTTGGCCTGACGAAGAAGGCCATGTCTGTCTATGATGCGGCAAGCTTCCAGGGCGCACTGCACTACGGCATCTTTCTTCTTGCCCTTGTGGATGACCTCTGCAGTCACGGCATTGCCGCGGTCGTCCTCTATCGGCAGTTCAACCCTAGAAAATAAAACAATTTAACATCCTCCTCTCTTTCAAAAGTTGTTATTCAGTCGCGTGAGAGCACGATGAGGAGCAGGTCAGCAAAACAAAGACTTTTTCTGAAGCGCATTGACATATATTTACAATAAAACTTTTCAAATGTATGGCTCGACCTAGTCATAGCATTAGGCCGAGCCACAATACAATATGCTCTCGCCGACGGGCGGGACACGACTAGCACGTGCGGCGCCGTGATCGGCAATCTATATAACTAACGCCAATATGGCGACACACATGTCTGACAATCGAACAGAAATAAGAGGCGAAAGATTGTATGGCGAAGTTTTCGGTCCAGTCAGCAAGGGCTATATCATGCTGATGTCAAATTAAATAAAACTAAAAAAATCAAACTAGCAGATGCCAAATGTTATTTTGCAAGTAATGTGTTGTCTCCTGGAAGTTTGCTTTTTTATATCGAAGCAAATACTATATTTTCATAGAGAATTTAGCATTGAAAAGCCAAACAAATAAATTGATAAAATATAAAATCTATTTTTTGCCTACTTTCAGTAGAGAAGAAAGAATTTGTGAAGAAATCATTGCGAGAGCCTTATAATATTCAGTAATAAAAACATACTGGCCAACTTCTCACTAGACAGATGTACTCCAGAGGCAGCCCATCCTCTTGAAGAATCCCGGCAGCATTTTCTTTAAAGATAGTGGGCGATAGCATAGAACCCTGTGGAACTCCTAAATTGCTATTATGTTATTTAATTACATTGTTCTTACTTTTAAATTAACCGGCTAGCCAACAGTTCTTGGAAATTGTACTCCAGAGTCAGCCTTTCGTTCTCAAAGAACCCCCACAATGTCTTCTTGAAGGATAGTGGGCGTCAGCACAGAACCCTGTGGACTCCTAACTTGTTATTATGTTATTAAGTTATATTGTTCATACTTCCACACAAACTGGACAGCCAACAGTTCCTGGTAGTCGTACTCCAAAAACAGCCCTTTCCTTTGAAGAACCCCCAACAGCATCTTATTGAAAAGTAGTGGGTGACAGTACAGAACCCTGTGGAACTCCACATAAATTTACTAAGTGATATTGTTCTTACTTGCAAACAAACTGCCCAGTGCCTCTCTCCTGGCACTCGTACTCCAAAAACAGTGCTTCTCTTTTGAAGAACTCCCATAACATCTTCTTGAAAGATAGTGGGTGACAGCACAGAACCTTGTGGAACTCCTAACTTGCTATTATGTAATATTGTTCTTACTTGCAAACAAACTGCCCAGTGCCCCTCTCTTGGCAGTCATACTCCAGAGGCAGTCCCTCCCTCTCGAAGAACCCTCGCAGAGTCTTCTTGGGATCGTCAAGGTAGAGTTCCTCATTTGCAGCTTTTGCGTAAGGGTTCTCGGACAGGTCGCTCTCCTCCTCCGCATCCTCCCCTAAGTAAACAAACAATAAAAAGTAATAAACACTTGATCTGCATACATTTAAATATTATCCCACAAGATGCAACAATATTCCTATGCAGTTTGATGCAATAAATCAGTGGTCAACTGTAGACAAGGATTTGAAAACTCTGGGCTTGACTGAGAATGCAGCGCAGGACAAGCAGACATGGCGAATATTCACAAGGAGAACCGACCCCAGATGATGGGAAATGGCGAGGCTAAAGAAGATAGTTGTATTGAATGCTTTACCCATGCCCAAGCTGACTCCCTCCTCAATTTTCTCCTTTCAACTGTGCCTCTTCCACCCTCCTGACCTGCTTCGCCTCCAATTCTTCCTTGGCCTTCATCTTGTTTTCTTCTTGCAAATTCCTTAATGCAAAACATTACTGTGTATAATATAATTGTGTTGAATGCTTTACCCATGCCCCAGCTGACTCCCTCCTCAAGTTTCTTCTTCTCAGCTGTGTCTCCTCTACCCTCCTGGCCTGCTCTGCGTCCAGTTCCTCCTTGACTTCTTCCTCCATGCCACTCATAGATCCTTTATACTAAATATTTTTAAATACAGTTGTATTGAATGCTTTACCAATGCCCCAGCTGACTCCCTCAAGTTTCTTCTTCTCAGCTGTGTCTCCTCAACCCTCCTGGCCTGCTCTGCCTCCAGTTCCTCCTTGACTTCTTCCTCCATGCCACTCATAGATCCTTTATACTAAATATTTTTAAATACAGTTGTATTGAACGCTTTACCAATGCCCCAGCTGACTCCCTCCTTAAGTTTCTTCTTCTCAGCTGTGCCTCCTCGACCCTCCTAACCTGCTTCGCCTCCAATTATTCTTTGGCCTTCTTCATGTTTTCATCTTGCAAACTTCTTCACGCTAAACATCATCGACTATAATTGTATTGAATGCTTTACCCATGCCCCAGCTGACTCCCTCCTCCAACCTTTTCTTCACTGTCTGCTTTACTTCTTCCACCTTCTTGGCCAGCTCCGCCTCCAGTTCCTCTTTGGCCTTCTTTATGCGTTCCTCTCGCAGTTCCTTCATTTCTGTCATGGTCAACTCTGATTCCGCCTCCATGTCTTCATTCGGACCCTAAAAAATTAATATTAAATATATTTATTTATTCATAGAAAACATCATGCCGGGAATATGCCAGAGACTATGCCTTTTGGGAGAGTGATAAGACCATTCAAACACATCGTCTCAAATTTATATATATACCACGCGAGGGAGACCCAGTTCAGACATGAACTCCATGAATTTGTTTATACAAATAATTTTGTGGAGTTGTCTGTTTAGCGAACATCGGGACTTTTTAGTAATTTTCTATAAATTAGTTTTTTTTTTGTAATTTGCAGGGTACTTGTTTTTATCATAAGAGGACAATTTTTTTCTTTTACATTTTCTTATGATAAAAAAATAATAAAAATGAAGCTGACATGGAATAGGTTCCAACATTTTATTTTTTACTTTTCGTCTCTACGCTTGATCTAATCTTGTTTGTAATTTGGGGGGGACTGGACTTGACCCGCCTCACACCCGCATCAAACTGGAGGACAGTTAAGTCTCCTTGATGATGCGCTCTTTAAGATTATAATCAGATAGCAACTGATAAGTCCAGTGGGACTCCCCTCTGAACAATTATGGCCACTGCACAGAAGTGCTAAAATAAATAACCCGTGAAAGAGATTAGAATCGCATTCATGGGTTGTAAAGAGATGGAAGATAGATTCTCTCACCGAAAATACGAGCAAAAATTGTAAATGCGAGGCGATTCCCTCGAACTGCATCGAAACGAACTCCTCTTTTCTCTCTAACAAGAGGCACTGACAGTCCCAGAGAATGTTCTCTGAGGTCTGGAAGGGGGCGCTACAGGGGCAACTAGGGTTTTAAACTAAATTAAATGAGTATAATCTGTCATTAAAGCAAAATCTTTTTTTTTTCTAAATATTCTTTACATACACCTTAGCCGTGTTCAGGCATGACTTACCTCTAGTATGAAGTACCTGGTGCTGCAGCCAAATTTAAGCAAATATCCAACCCTGAGCCTGACGTAGTGATTGGGTTGGATCCGTGTCTTATTGACGAAAGATCCGTGAGAAGAATCAAGGTCATAGAGGTAGAATCCTATGGGACGACCGTCGTCTGTAACTTTTGCTTTGTATTGAAGAACTGCGTGGTACCTGGAAATTTTAATATAAAAAAATAAATTATATATATAATCGTGTCGGAAACATCAGGGTCAGATCCTGTCTGCCCAGAAGTGGGCAACGTCGATGGTGTTACTCCCGGCCATCATCAAGTCTTCCTGGGTGCAGCTATTCGGACACAGCGCACACACCAGAAGGTGTGATAGGGTCTGCTCCACGCCGCAGTCACATTCAGTCGGTCCGCTGTGAAACTGCCAGGCTTTCGTTTGTGCCCTCATCTTGCATTATCCGATACCTAGGAGGACCTGATGATGACCGAGAGTAACACCATCGACGTCGCCCACTTCTAGACAGGCAGGATTTGACCCTGTTGTTTCCCACACGATTATATATAATATGAAACAGATATGAGAGAGAAATGATAGACTTGTTTTTTGTACCTGGATATAGATGGATTGGCCATTACTATATGGTTCCCAATAGAGAGCCCCCCAAAAACGAGATAGGGCCGGGCCATCAGGTCTATAGACTGAAGGATTGATCCATTTTTTAATAATTGCAACTTGTATCCTGAATCTGTAAGCAAAACAAAAACATTCAAATGCATATTTTGTTCGATTTTTTCGATCGGTAATACTCAATCTTGTGATTGTAAGGCATTTCGTAAAGTCCTCCAGTACTTTTAGGGGCGCTATGGCGCTTATCTCAAAGTGATAAGAAAAGACTAGAGGCCTTTGAGATGTGGTCTTACAGAAGAATTGTCGGAAAACCATATCACGAACAATAAGGTTCTCAGCATAATCAAGGAAGATAGACACTTAGTAAGAGCCATCTCAGAGAGGCGAGCCCGATGGATCGGTCACATCATGCGCCACTATGGTCTTCTTAATGACATTGTGGAAGTGATGGCTGAGCGTACAAACTGCCGAGGGCGCCCTAGACGGGAGTGTTTGCAGCAAGCGTTCGAGGACATGAGTTCTCATGCCGAGCTAAAGAGGATTGCAGAGGATCGAGAAGAGTGGAGATCGAGATGCAAGATTTTGTTGCTGTAAACCAATCCACCCGATTGATACTACGAACAAAAACAATACTCAATGAAGCTCCACATTTTATTTGAAATAAATTCTCAAGAAATAATTAAATAATACACTTTAAAAAAAAAACACATTTTTTCGTTTCTTTTTTAAAAACTTTTGTGTCTTTGGTGGACAGGTTAATAAATTATTGGGCAAATAATATAGACTGTAATATGTTTTCTAATAAACAAATATATCAGATATTTCTTATAGTATTATGCTGCAACCCAATATATTATATATTCAGTTATTTAGAAAGTTATTTTGAACATTACAACAGTAGAGACTTCAGAATTATTATCGGTCGGTATTTTCCTGTATGTGTTTACATAAAAAAACAATGGATCAGTAATATCATAGTTTTCAATTTATAAAGCTTTAAACAATACAGTGAATATTAAAAACGATTACATTCTAACAAGCAAAACTAACCTTACTTTTTCATGTCAGTTGCATACAAAATATATGAAAAATTAGCTTTGGAAAGCAAATTTATTAGAAAATTGTATCTTTTTTACCTGGAGGAGGAAGTCCAGACCATTTAGGTTCTTTATAAGGCATGGGCAGCGCTTTGTCAGTCGTGGAACCGGGAGTAACTGCGGATCCGGTTGGCTTCGAATACTTGGGAATCTTCCTGTATTCATTTCTAGATCTTTCCAATTTCTCCTCAGTAATCTTGTCATCACTGCTTTTATTAGCGTCTTCATCTTTAACAGTCTCTGCTTTTGCCGTATTATCAGTTTTAACACTATCAATCTTCCTGGGTAGCTTCCCAACTTTACCGATTAAAATTGGCTTTTTAAAATCGACGAAAGGCTTTGCCGCGTCGGCTGCGGATTCTGGGACTTCGTTGCTGTCCATTTTAAATATTTTTTGAATAATTAAAGCATTTTAATAGTTATTTGACAGCAAAAACAAAAGCGCTCCGAGCGAACGCGTTGATGTCGTTTGTTTGACAGTTGAAAATCAAAGATTTTATAAACATTTTTTTTTATACATTTATGGCTGTTGGGTTTGAATATTTTGTCTATTGGTTAGGTGTTTATAAAATGACAAATACATTTAAGATGAGTATATGAAACAGATATTCAACAATTATTCTTTATAATTAATGAGTGTATTGAAGATATTTATTACCTTGAATATTCAGCTATTTTTAGATGTAGTTCGCGCTTGATGATATTGCGCACCAGGAAGACAAACATTTGTATTTCCTCCTTGAACCAGCTTCCCGCCGCTTCTAGAACATCCTCGTCGCTTAATGACAGACCGCAGCTCACACTTGACGGAAGTAAGAATCGGTACGTACATCACGAATGGTTGCTCTTTTTGGTGCCGTTTATGCGGCGGAGTGGGGGAATGACTACTAAACCACAGTTTTACAAATTTCGCGTAGCGCTGCGAGCAGAGATGATATTTCAAATATATGTATATGCTCTTTGTACTCATATTTTCAGCAGCTCACTAATATGATGTATGTAAATAAATAAAATAAAAAATATTGTTAAAAAAAAAAAACAATAAAAATTTATAGACATAATATCAAATTATTAATTAAACCCAAATATTCTTAATTTAAGAAATCTATTCTCAGTGATTCGTTTTCTTTGATTAATTGATGAAATATTTTTTCAATTATTGTATTGTTGTCTATTCATATGTTGCTATAATTTAAATTATATAATTTTTTGTTTCACTCACTTGTCTCAAAATGAAAAATTCAACTCCTTTTTGAAATATTTAATGCAACGTTTTTTTAAATTTGAATGTACGTAAAAATTATTATTTCTACTACAAAATATATATTTTTATAAATATTCCATAACATATTTTTAGCTGCTTGTCGATGCTGTGTTTGTATACAGGTTGGAGAGATTGCAAGTCTATGTTGATCTGTTTTTTTAACCTTTTCATTACGGCTCGGCTTGAATACAAATTATACTGTCAATTATAAAACTAGTATTTGAAGCATAAATGTACTTATCTGGTCTAATTTCATATATCACATTGGTTCTTGTATCCTTTAGCTATCAGATGATGCATACAAAACTATTCTAAGAAAGTAGCAAAACTATATATCACATATTGTGGCTTATAGAGTTAAGCCGTGTGTGGCAAACTTCCTTCAGCCAATATTTCGATCGCCATTGCAGGGGTCGTCTTCAGGATTGATGATTTATTTAGTTTTAGGTTAGTTTATTCAGATGTTGTAGCTTATGGGTTGAGCCGTGTGTGGTGAACTTTTTTCAACCAATATTTCGACCGCCATTGCAGGGGTCTTCTTCAGGATTTTTTTTTTTTTTTTTGGGGGCCTTAGGCCCCCGGGCTGGTTGCCTTGTACCTGCGCTCCTTGGGAGCACTTACCAAGGCATTGTTTTCAGAGTACATTCTCATTATACAAGTAACTGGTTTTGGTGAGCAGCACCACACATGGGTGTAAAAGTTAGTAGTTGAGACTTTAAAATTTGGACTTTTAGACTTCTTCTCCGAAGGTCGCCGCGAATACAGAAAATGCATGGTAGTTGGGCTCCGTAGATATGAGATCGATATATCCAACCGGTCCAGACTTCTGTTGGATTACGCTAAGGAGCCTTTGCCTCGCTAAATCTAATATTGGACAATGCCACAGAACGTTTTCAGCGTCCTGCAAGGGGCTGCCGCATGGGCAGTCTGGACTATCAACGAGGCTAAACTTGAAGAGTTTAGCCTTAAAATTGCCGTGCCCAGAATGAATTGACTAGTCCAGTGGTTTGGAATAAGCCACGGCATCTCCATTCTATCGAGGACAGAAGGAAAGAAGGAATATGTGTGTCTACCTTTGAGCGAGGTCGACCATCTGCTCTGCCATGCTGCGAGCGCCGCCAGTCTTACTTCTTTTTCGGTTTCTTTCGTGATCTTACCCTGCGGAGGATTGAGACAAGTGCCCCCGACCTCCGCAGAGAAGCCACGTCTAAGCAACGACATAGCGGCGCTCACCTGCACTTGCAGATCCAACGGCAGCACTCCCGCAAGGATAATCAATGACTCGGTGGCAGAGGATCGATAGGCTTTAGTAAGTGAGAGAAGTGGGGTTCTTTGACCGCTCAAGAGAATGCGTCTAATGAAGAGTAGTCGAGTGCGCTCAACCCAGCACCGCGCCGCATATGTCACCGTGCTGAGAAAGATCGCGTCATACACTGTTTTAAGGGCTCGAAATTTGAGTCCCCATGAATTCCCCGTAAGGCGAGAAATACAGAAAAAAGCCTTCCGCGCCTTATCTACAACATGGCGAGCGTGAGCGGCGAAACTTCTTTTACCATCCATGATTACGCCAAGGTATGTAACTTCTCTAGAAATTTTTACTTTAGCACCTTGGAAGTAAATAGCTGGTGGACGTAGTGGAGATAATTTTCCCTTCTTCAGGATTAATAATTTATTTAGTTTTGAGTTGGTTTATTCAGATTATATATTTATTTTATGAGCGTTATTAAAAGTTCACCACACACGGCTCAACCCATAAGCCACAACATCAAATCTGGCCGTGTAAACCTAAGAAGGTATTTAGTTTATTCAGATTATGTATTTTTTATGAGCGTTATTGATTTATATCTCCACGGCAACTTAAGTTGCATTCCGGAGAATCGAAGGTATGTTCAAAGAATACGGTAGGTATGTTCTAAGAATTGTACCTCCACGAACGTCATGTCGGACTGTGGTCGTCCTTGCTTGTCTGTACAGGTTTTAGAGTATGTGCTAGAGGTGGAAGCTATGCTGTTTTGAGAATCAAGCCGTCATCCCTGTTGATGTTATGTTAAAAAGTTATTTAATAAGTTATTTACGATATCAACGGTCGTCGGGGAATCTTTGGCGGCATATGCCGATAACCGATACGAAAGGGTTAAAAGGATCCAGATTGTATGAAGGACTTATCAAAGATTCTGGAAGATGATCTAGAACTTACCGGTTGTATTTCGAAAGGGATTAATTAATACAAATAATAAAAACACATATTTCGGTTATAAAACGATTCAATCGATATATTCTCTAATTAATACAATAAAAACAATACTTAATTATGTACATGAAGAACAAACAATAAATAATATTGAAACACTGATGGTAAAAGGCTAAATACATTAAAACATCCTTATAATCATTTATTCACAATCTTTTTTATATTATTCGTTACAGAAAGGTAATAAGGTTCATCAGTAACACAGATAAATGGCTGGTTGTAAAGTCCGCAAAAGGACTTACAAGAAATTGTTTTTCATCCATTCAGTCTATAGTTCGGTTCGAGACCCGAGGGGTACTTACTAAATAAATAGACTGTCGGTAACTAATAATAATATAAAAAGCTTGTGAATAAATGTCGACTGATTAAATAATAATCATAATAATAATATACATACTCTGAATATATACTACAGAGACATCTATCGTTATACGATGTTAACAATGGTATAAATACATCAACTTTTGCATATCTGCTCAGGCAGAGAATGGTCGTATGGACTGCGCGGTGTGTAGAATAGAGCAAATTCGAATCCTGCATCTGCCGATATTTTTTTCTGAATGAATTGATGCATATAAAATTTGATGTATAATTGTATGTGTGTATTTAATTACTAAAAATATGAATTTAATGAATTGATAAATGCCTTGTATTATTATATTTAGTCTTTGTCCATTAAAGTTCCCATTTTACTAAATACTTATTAAATATTACAATATATTATTACTTTAAATATAAAATTGGTTGTTATTAAATACAATCATTTGAGCTGGGTAGACCAGTGATCAGGGTTTATCCATTTAGCAGTGAGTCTGAAATGAATCTCTGGCACGAACGGAAAGGTTTTTCTACCTTTTATATTAGATGACTTTTGCACTGCGGCTGTAAGGGCATCAGCACAAGGCTTTAACACGTTTCACTGACCTACACTGTTGTTGAAAAGGGCACCACGTAGGTCACCGGTGACCTACGTTTTTTTTTCGAACAAACAGTCCCTGTACGCCAGCGGATACATTTCAGTGGAATTTTAATATTGAATGTGACATATATGGCGCCTCTGAGTTGAATGCATTAAAAACATTACGTGGCGATAAACGTGTTTGCTTGGAAGTAGCTCTCGGATGGAATACAATATCTCTAATCCTAAACAAAGGTTGTATAAAGCTGAATTATGCTGCACAAACAATTCCAGTTGGATAATAGGAGTTTGCCGATAGGTATAGCTCAATGGTCAAAGTGTTTGCTTTGCAAGCCAAAAGTCGTGGGTTTCGATACCCGGCGATGATTAAAAAAATATATTTTTAATCAAATTGGTGACAAGACGAAAGTCGTCCCGTGAAGACCACCCATTCATAGTAAATTCCTGTAATAATAAGAATGATGGGTGCATCTCGGGTTGTTGTGTATGATGTTGGCGGATCAACACTCCACGTGCAGCGCTTAGCCATATATGCAGTGTGGTTAGCGTCATAGATGAGACTTCACTTGGCAGATATACAGTCATAGCAGTGGTTGGTGTTTGGTAGTGTTGTGTGGTGCTACATGGGCTTGCACTGGTTGGGGTCGGGGACCGCGGGGGCGGCCATCGGGGGCGCTCCGGCAAGTTCACCCGCAAGCTCGGGGGGCGGCTGACCCAAATCCTGCATCTGGGAACATTAAAAAAATATATCATGACAAAAAATTGTATTAATACTATCAACACTGTAAGTGAGCATTTCCCTGTGTCGTACCGCGGGGTTCTTCTGACACATTCTTGCCAAAATTGAACTTTCCGTAAAATATTTATATTTTTCAATCTATTTGACATATCTGATATAAATATAAGAATTTTTAGAATTTACAATATATTGTGGAATAAATTCTAAAAATTCTTTTCTACAATATATTGTGAAATAAAATCTAAAAAATCTTTTATTTACATCTGATATTATGGAATTACACCAAGAATTATCGATCGAAAAAATCTTAACTATTTGATATATTTTTCTATGAAACTTTCAATTTTTTTTTTTAAAAGAGTTGTCTAAAAAATAATATTTTTCAGAAAAGAAACTGGAGACAGTTCAAAAAAAAGCATTAATTTTTCACATGATCACAAGCAGTATTGAAAGTAATTTATTCTGAATTTCAGATTATTTCATTATTTTTATTATATCTCTATACTTGAAGCATACGGGCACCGCAAATTTCTGTTTCACTGTTTGGTAAGCTCAGATTGTCTATGCCTTGTCCCAAAACACATGTATACCCGGAGGTTCACTTAGCAACATAAATGGTTCCAAGGAGCCTCCAAAGCAAGAGTCCGCCAACTTGCATAGACTGCGGCTGTAGTGCCAGATAAATATTTGGGTGTTCAGTAATCAGCGTTTTTTTTTAAGGAGATCGGATGATGAGCCCGGCGCTTCCGAGGCGTAGACATTTTGTTTTGTCTTTAAGGGGTGGCTTAACTCCTGCAGCAGGCATGTATAAAAATTAGATTTGATTAAATAAATTTAAATAAATCAAGCTTGATCGGGATTTGAACCAAAAACATTTGAATGACAAACAAACGCTTTTACCACTGGACTATGCCGCGTGGCCTATTATTACGCAACACATATTATTACGATAACACTGACGTTAACCACAGACAGTAAAAAAACGTCATATTTGTGCACCAGACTTAAAAAGCATAATTTTACGTTACTGTCTACTTGTGTTTAGATGAATCGCTTAGTAACCAAAGGATCCAATTGATGCATTACTTATTTATGATGACTTTCTAACAACACATCTTAAAAGCTTGAAGTATGAATACGTATATGTTTCAAACTAATACTATTCAAATGTCAAAGGTCCAAACCTTTTTTAAGGAATACCAAAAAAAATAATTCCATAGGTGGTTGTTATGTAAACCTTAAAAAAAATGTTTAGATGAGCGTCGAATATTCGACGCTTAGTAACCAAAGGGTTAAGGAATACATTTCTATATGTAATTTATAGTATAAAGAAGTGTATCCTCACTTGTTGCATGAGAGCCAGGACAGTCTCAAAGCGTTTCTTTTTGACATCTTCAGGATCACTTTCTTGCTCTGTTTCCAGCTCGTTGCACACCACGGTGTACAGCTTGCACTGCTTTGTAAATCTGGAAAAAGAAACATTAAATAATGACTTATTTAACCTTCCAGAGACGAGCTTGACTTTGGTACTTTTTCTACCTGAACATCGTAGCTATAACTCAGTTTAGGTTCAGAAGGCTCTCCACCACAGTTATCCTGGAGAAGCGACAGTGGAAACAACTATCAAATACCCTTGCAATTGATTTTATTTTCGGTTATTTTATTTTCATCAAAATTAAAAGTCACCATGACATCAAATTCCCTCTTATTTCTTTTCTTTCTATGTTCGGAATGTCCTTGTATTTCCAGTGATCCCTTCCTAGCACGCATAACAATTCTTTCTCAGCAATCCACAGATCACAACCACACCCACATATCTGACATGCCTATGATTATGAAAATGGCATAAAGCAAGAAATGAAAAAAAAAACAATTATTCATTTATTTCAGTTCACATTGTTTTTAATTAACACGTTTATCGCCTTGTCAGCCACCGGTGGCCGACACTGATTCATTATAATCACGCCGCGGCGGCCACCGGTGGCCGACACGGCAAGCATAAATTTGACTTTTCGTTCTGCGCTGTCAGTGACGCGCTCCATACAAACTGCTATTCAGAATGTCCGACGCGGCCCTAACACCTAATACCACAAAAACATTTTCCGTCACTTACAAAAAACGGTGTTGGCGATGAACGTGTTCATCATGTATAAACTTCATTTAACACGAATTTAAAAAATGTAAATATATAATTGTATGCAACATGAAGTTGTCACTTTCATTGGTTTTCCACCAACATTAAAACGCAAACGTTTAAATATCTCAAAACTAATGAAACATGACTTACACAGGAACATTCTGGAAACTGACAAACAGAAGAAGTAAATAATAGATTAATAAAATATATGTTTAGTGTGTACCTTTCTAGTTCGTCCTTTTCCAGCTTTTCCCGGTTGTCCATCAGCCACTTGGGATACCTGTCCACCACGTCCTTGAGTGAGGGATACAGCACTTCTTTAGACAGCAGGGAACGCATCATGTCCTCCATAAACGGCACAAACATGTTGCCTCCTTCACCACCTCCCTGCAAAACATTAAACAACATTGCTCAAGCTTTCAGTTAAACGTAACTCTTTCATCAGCATGAGGTAAATTATTAAACTAATTTAAAGGTTAGGGGTGCCATTATTATATTTTTAATTTAAATTTTTTAAATTTATTTATTCTTTCAGAAACATTACAAATTTTATTCAAATACGATCCTAAAAATATATTATACAAGAGTTATCCGTTAAATAAGTTTCCCATGGCGTTACAGTCCTGAAAAGCGCTGTAATGGAGGATTCCGCGATTCTGTAGTATTGGTTCCCCCACTCCAAATCCCTTCCGTAGCGAGCTGTGTTGTACGCTATGTATGTGTAGCAGGGGGATGATATTGATTTCAGCTTGATATAGCTCTTTTAGGCTGATGCCGAAAAGCCTCAAAAAACGATCTTTGTCTCTTATTTTTGTTCGCTTGCCTGACATGCACATCTAATAATGTTAGTTTTGATTATATAATATTACATGGCGTTTTCATACGCCATTTTATTTGTTATGACAGTTGCTGCATTTCATGTTGGTGTAACTGTCATCTTGAATTAGCTTTTTTGGGGCTATCATTAGCGGCGCTGCATCTCACAGTGACTCCGGCAGTTAAGAGTTAACCTCGTCTGGCCGGCAAGATGCCATACCAGTCAGAGGAGGAATTACAGTATTTATTTAAAATATATGCGAATTGTGCTTCAAAAACAAGTTCTTTGTGTTGTTAATCTGCTCCTGCATCCTTACTCCACGTGATCACGTGACGAACAAACGACTTGTCGTTTTTTTAAAGACGGGGGGGGATGTCATCACATCAATCAAATTAACACTCTTGATATCCTACGATTATGTAAGATTTATACCTGCGGGTTGGCCATATTGAGTCCCGCAAACATGTTGTTGAGATCCGCGTCGCTGAAGGGAGTCTGTAGGTTGTCGGAGTTGGCATTCATGCTTTCTAATGTTTGCGCGATGGCAGCACTGACCTGGAAACAAACAACAAGAAAAAAATATTCAGACATTTAAATATTGCTGACAATTTATCACATAATGTGGACTCTACAATGCGTCTAAGGTCCCTATTCTTGTTTACAGTTGTGAATCTAGGCTTCTCACCACAATGCAGCCGTATAATGAGATTTGAGAGCAGAGGCCTGCTTAGAATACTGGGGTATGATGGTTTGACTTTGTGAGGAATGACGAGAAGACAGAGTAGACATGGCAGCCTTTTGTAATACAGTCAATCAAGAGGCGAAAGTGAACCTGGTTGGAACACACATAAGAATGCCGCAGGAGAGCATAAGCTACAGCTGTACAGCGGTCAATAGTGATGAGTACCTCGCCGAGCTTGATTATATAGAAGTTGTACAACGCATTAAGGAAGGGTATGAATCTGACGTTGCTACTAACTCATCTAGCCAAGAAGAAGATGACCAAGGGGTAATATATTTATATATAGTGTTTTTTTTTGTAACTGTAGGCAGGAGAGAGCAGCCGGTCAAGACCATACCAAGTCTGGACGCTGCATGCGGGAAACATGTGTTGTATTCGTGTTTGTATGTGGGTTGTGGAGATTTCAAGTGTATATTTATCTAATTAATTTTTTAATTTTTATTAGAATATTATTTTATATATTTATTATGTATATTTATCTGTTTCTTGAAGAGATTCAGATTGTAGGAAGGAGGAAACACAGACGCTGGAAGAGCATTTCAAAGCTTACTGGAGGCATATAAGAAGGAACTTTGGAAGCTGCCATTTCTTGGTCGACACACATTAACCGTGTATGGATGTTCGGCAAGTGTTAGACGAGTTTGTCGGTTGTAGTGGTGTAAGAATTATAAAACATCAAGAAACTGATGAAATTTAACCGTATGAATGCCATGACCCTGAATATATGTAACGCCTCGTGGATTATCAAAGATTTGAACCCCTAAACGGTGTCCAACTTTAAATATTTTTTTTTTTGGGCAGACGATAGATATCGCTATAAACACAAGCTGTAACATTGACCGAAAATATAGTTTTATAACACACCGCTGTGCTCACGGCACTGTGCGGGCTTCCCGCAGCGGACCCATATTTGGGCTCATGCCACCCATACGGTTAATAGTAGTTTATTGAAGAAAGTAGGCGTTAAAGAATGATAGTGGGGAAATAGCATATGGTAAAGAAATAGAACTCACGTCGCTGAAAGCTTTGGGTTTCTCCACTTTCTCTGTTTGGGGTTCTTCTCCGCTTCCTGCAGGATTCATGACTTGAGCCGCGGCCTCTGAAATACACAAATAATGTTTGCGTTACACCAAATTTGTGAAATTGCTTAATCCAATGTAATAGTAACATACTTGTAGAACGCAGTTTTGTGGTATGTCATACAAGAGTTATCCGTAAAATAAGATTCCCATGGCGCTATGGTCCTGAAAAGCGCTGTTATGGTGGATCCCGTGATTCTGTAGTGTACCTTGGTTCCCCCACTCCAAATCCTTTCCCTAGCAAGCTGCCTGCGGAGCTCAGTCTTGGCTTGGCAGCCTACACTGTGAAAAATCACTGGGAACTTTATTTTATGGGTAACTCTCGTATTTAAGGAATAAAACAAGTAAAACTTTGTATGAAACAACTGAGTTTTAATAAATTACTTTACCAGTTTCCGTGCCACTGCACCTTCCTCAGAAGCTACTTACTAAAGACTGTACTTGTTTTATACTGTATTAGTAACAAATTATTTTTAAACAAAAATTTACTGCAGCTAACCAATAATTTTCTTTTAACTCTCTTAAAATTTAGATGATATTTCTTCATTACTTCTTGTTGATATTCTCCTGAGAGTGCTTGTCTCCAGTGTTAAAAGCGTTTGCCGCCCGGCAAATAATTAAAATTAACAGAAAAAAAAAAATTGCAAAAAAAATAAGGTGCATTTACCAGCTGCGTAAAAATTAAATACTACTAACATTATCGCGATCCAGAAATTTTGATGTTGAAGATACATCACGTTTCGGAAGGCACGTTTAAGCTGATCAAGACTAAAGGCATCAATTGATGTAAGCCGAAGAATAAACAGCTTGTTAGATCGCCGTGAAATGAAATTTGATAATTTAAATTCATTTAAGAAATAACAGACTTGGGACCAGAGTATGCAAGACGAGGACACGATTGAAAGCTGGCAGTTTTACAGCGTGCCGACTGAATGTGACTGCGGCGCTGTGCCCGAGCAGCTGCATCCAGGAAGACCTGATGATGGCCGGGAGTAACGCCATCGACGTAGCTCACTTCTGGGCAGACAGGATCTGACCCTGTTTCCGACACGATTATATATATTGAAGAAATGCCTACTTTCTGAACAATCTAATATTTGATAACAACTGTTAGCATCTCACCTGCCATCATTTGGAACGTTGCCGCTATTTGATCTTGACTAATTGATTCCTCTGAAAAAAAAAAACAATATATAAGAATCAGAAATTTCACAGATATTATCAGTAAGCATGACATTTCTCCCATAAAATCAGAATATTGAATTCAATACACGGTTAATGTGTGTTGACCAAGAACTGGCAGTTTCCAAAGTACCTTTCTTAATGCCAGCAGTAAGCTTTGAAATACTCTTCTAGTGTATGTGTTTCCTCCTTCCTACAATTTGGATCTCTTCAAGAAACAGATAAATATACACTTGCAATCTCCCCGACCCACACACAAACACGAATACAACACACGTTTCCCGCATGCAGCGTCCAGTCTCCCTAGCTGAGCGTCATAGAGTGCACTGGTCTTGTCCAGCTGTGCTATACTGCAAGTGGTTGCCCACCTTAAAGAAGAGGTGCGAGAAATGAACCCTGTGGACGTCCGATTCTAGAATAAAGTGTGTTGTTACCGGGCACTCCCTTGAGTGAACTGAGCAGGGCCGCCATGTTGCTCTCGAAGGTGCTGGCTGCCTGCTGCAGGAACTGCTCGCTCCACACGTTCTCTGAAGGGTTCCAGTCGACGCCCTCCTCGCCCTCGCCCAGATTGCTGACGCTGCTGCCCCCGATACTGTCCCTCTTCTTTCTGTCGGCGTGCATCTCTTGAAGGGCACCTGGGAAAAACACAAATTCATGTAGCATCTAATTTAAGGTTATCTTTGAAGAAAATATTATCAATATTAGTATTCAAGCATAGCCACCATTTGCTGGAGGACATAGGACATGTACCTCTTGGATGGGACATATGCCTATTCTTAAAATCCCCGGGCGGCATAGTACAATGGTCTTCTTCTTCGTGTCAGCGATGTCAAATTATTTTTTCCCAATATTTCCCAATTTATTTTATGGGTAAGACTTGTATATAAGACCCAGTAAAAAAGACAGCTTTTTCATTTATTAATCCTTTGGTTACTAAGCGTCGAATATTCGACGGTCGATTCTCGTGCGAAAAAGATGAAGTGTCAAATATTCGACGCTCATGTCAACATTTTTTTAAGGATTATATATTTTTTTGGTATTCCATAAAAAAAGGTTTGTACCTTTGATATTGTAATAATATTAGTTTGAAACATATCATACGTATTCATACTTCAAGCTCTGTGTGATGTGTTGTTAGAAAGTCATCATAAATAAGTAATGCATCAATTGGATCCTTTGGTTACTAAGCGACTCATCTAAACACAAGTTGCCAGTAATAAACATTTATTATTTACATCATATATGATCTCAAAATCTAAATTAGAGTTTGGATATTTTATTTTTTGATGTTTATATTTTTTAATGGCAAATATAATTATTATTGATTAAATTTTTATTTGCTTAATCTGAAGTATGAACTGTTTGGAATGAACATTATTTTTATTTTTACAATCTAGCGTAAAAAAGAAAAAAAATATGCTAAATTTTTAAAGTATTAAAAAATTCTCTATAATCGCTTCATTTTTTTCGCAAGTTTGCTAAGAAAATTTTTAGTAACCAAAGGGTTAATAATAAAATAATAATGATCGATTCAATAAATTCTTGACCCCAAAATAAATCTCTTGAGAACTTCAATCGGGTTAAATATTTAGGACAAGAGCTTAAAGAGGATCAGCAGAAAAATTTGCAGCTTGTGTGAACTTGAACCTCGTTTATTTGGCTTGGGAAGCCACTTGGGTTACACTGCCTTGGCCTAAATCATCACAGATATGAAGCAAATCTGCCAAACAGTGTTCGACGGGTTAAATAATTTGACTGCTATGCAAGGAGTCATAAGTTCGATCCCTGGTGAAGCATAAAAATAAAAATTGTTACAACAAATGATGCACATATAAATCCACATCCAAATAGCATCTTTAACTCTTTCGTTACGGCTCGGTGGAATACAAATTATACTGTCAATACGGTGTGAATTTTTCAAACCACTTTTTTTACTTAAAACTTGTATTTAAAGCATAAATGTACTTATCTGACCTATTTCAATATATCAAATTAGTCCTTTTATCCTTTAGCTGTTGTATAAATATATAAAAATGTTGCATAAAAAAATATTATATTTAACAAACATTCATTATGTGAACTCCATACATGTGGTGGCATTGACACATGTGGTGTATAACAGAAAAATCGGTCCTGTGACGAAACCTAACGATATTTATTTACTTGCTGATTAGATTGGATTGGTTAGATTGATTGGATTGATTAGATTGGACTGATTAGATTCCTGTACAGAATACATGTAGATTGATAAAAGAAATGACTGCACTTTCAGTTTCCTACCGTATAGGTCACAATGAGTACTGAAAGTAGCAAAATGATATCACGTCAACCGATTTCAACGGTCGGGGAATCTTGGACGGCATATGCTGACAACCGATGCGAAAGGGTTAAGGACAAACAGGAGAATATCGACATGCTTGGTGAAAACCCATCCTGTCCCTGTCGTGTTTTTGGAGACCCAGATGGGGACCCGTTACTGGACGCACGCAAAAAGCTACTTGTTAGAGAGTGGCTGATGGCCGTGATTCTAGATGCATCAGTTAGATGTCAAATAGACCTCAGACTAAGGCTGCGAAGTTAGTATACTACAGCATGTGGAGAATTGGTAATCCGTTGCTATCCGTGGGTTAAGAGAGTCTGTTTTTTAATAAGTTTTTAGTATTTTTGTAAGCGATATTTTGATCTTTGGAACCAATTCATTGAAAATATATTTAAAGTTATTTTTTACACATTTTTTTACCTGCCATTTTTCAAAGCCAATGTATCACATAAAAAAGCATAATATGATAGATTGTTATTAAAGATTTTGTAAATTAAAGTCTAGCTTAGGAAGGGATGGGTTGAGCCGTCCCTTTGGACAAAATGGTCCAGACCTCGGGAACGTCGAGTTCTTCACCCGATTTTCTTAAAGAAAGGATCAAGAAATTACCCAAAAATATGCTTGGATACTACAAATAACCTTTCTTCAAGTATTCAGACTTTCACTCTGGAGGTTGTCGGGATCCATATATGTTCCCAAGTGGACCTTCAGGTGCAGATACGTCCTAGAACGAAAAATGAAGCTGATAGAACTAAGTGGCGGCAGTTTGCAGTGACCATATGTTCCGCATATGGAACGGATATGAAAAGAAATCATTTAGGAGAGGATGTAAGCGAAGATAAGAACTGTATTGAAAAAAAAAACATTTTTAAAAATGTACTGAAGGTCTCATTTCAAAAGACAGTAAACATTATATTTAGTTCAGAACAATTAATAAAAGGTGTTCTATTTAGTGTGATATTTCAGAAGTGTATTGACTGTTCTATTTCAGAACCTAGTAAACAATACATTTAGATCAAGACGTCGATAAGTAACCCAAGGGTAATGAACCTTGGCTTCAATACTTGATTTGATTTGATCTAACGTGCCGCGATGCAAGCTCCATCAGTGGCAGGCGGCCAGAGACAATTTGGCTGCGAAGATATCTGTAACACCTAATGCGAGATTTGATAATTAATTAAAATATATACCAATGATAATAGCACGTTATTAAGAGTGGTTTTCGTTTGATCTTCGAGGTTATTAAGCAACATTCAATGTGGACCAAAACATAAACTGGTAACCGCCTTGACTAAATGCATGATTCGCTTAAAAAAAATCATTCAATCGATTATTTATTGACGTGAAAAAAGGAGAATTCTATAGACTTTGATCTCATGCAGGCATTTACTAAGCTCGGAATATTCAGAGAGTTCCTAAAAAGGTTTGTCCTCTTTTTTGCGACGCTTGTCCATGTGATCCTAGCTCTTACATCTAACCTGCAATCAATGGAACACAGGCGTAAGATTGGTTCACTTAGTCTTTTCTACTGTTATTACCACGGTCGCTGCTCTTCGGAACTTAAGGAACTAATTCCTCCTGCACCCACAACCGACAAACTCGTCTTACAATTGCCGAACTGGCAGTTTCCAAAGCTCCTTCCTTAATGCCACCGGTAAGCTATGGAATGCTCTTCCAGCGTCTGTGTTTCCTCCTCCCTACAATCAGGATCTCTTCAAGAAACAGATAAATACACACTTGCAATCTCCACAACCCACATACAAACACGAACACAACACACGTTTCCCGCATGCAGCGTCCAGCCTCCCTGGCTGAGCGTCATAGAGTGCACTGGTCTTGACCGGGTGTGCTCTCCTGCATGCGTTTACATAAAAAAAAAACATACAACATTCAGTGAAACATTCTCTGATGGAGTGCATCATTCATGAGAATTGAACTGAGGGATCAAATTCACACCAACCTTATTTTAGAGCTCAGAAATCGATCAAAAATCCTTTTTTTTTTTTAATCTCCGTCGGGGATCGAACCCACGACTTATGGCTTGCAAAGAAAACTTTTTGAACATTGAGCTATACCCGCCGGCAAAATAATGGAGTAAAGAAACATCTATACATTTTTTTCATAAAATAAATTGCATGTTGCATACAATTTATTACAAAACGCATATCTTTTATTTTACTATTGAATGGAAATAATGACAAAGCAGATGTGTGACATCAATGGAAAGTTGGTCCAAAGGTCGAGAATCTTCTTTAAAAAATGCTGCACCAGTACGTACTTGAAAAACCAGTCTTGCTGTTAGATACATACTAGGAATGACAAACAATATGTTGTATGAAGCTATCTTTTAGACCAAAAGTTGTATTAACCATTTTGGTGCTAACTTTTTTTTCTAATTTGTATGCAAAAATTGATAACATTTTTGTTTTTTTTTTTCAATTTTATTTTACCATATCCATTCCGTATTTGAAGCATATGAATACTGCACACCCTGTATTGGAGATATGTCTATGCAATGGAGACCATATTCAATAATCCATGCTCTCCAAGGAGGCCGAAACATGCAATCGTTCATGTAATGTGAATCAAAGCTAAATATTTTTAATTTATTAATTTTTAAACTTTAATGACAAGTAATACAACTACGACGAAGTAACTGCTCAAAAGAAATCGACAGGCGTATACAACTGGGATGGGCAGCATTTGGAAAACTAAAGTACATTTTTAAAGCAAAAATTCCGCAATGTCTTAAAACTAAGGCGTTTAACCAATGCATCCTCCCTGTATTGACATATGGCGCAGAGACAGCAAGTCTTACACATAAAACATAGGTCACCCAGCGTGCTATGGAGAGATCCATGAGAGGAGTGTCGCTAAAAGATAGGATCCGAAACGAGGAAATACGCAGAAGAACTCAAGTAGTGGAGGCTACCCAACGAATAGGCACACTCAAGTGGCAATGTGACATATCTGTCGAATAGACGATGGTCGATGGGGAAGAATAGTATTGGAATGGCGCCCAAGAACTGGCAAACGAAGCATTGTCCGACCCCCTGCAAGGTGGACTGACGACGTAAGAAGAATAGCGAGAGTGACCTGGATGCAGAAGGCGGAGGACCGAAGAGGATGGAGACTCATGCGGGAGGCTTACGTTCAACAGTGGACCGATACAGGCTGATGATGATGAAACTGTTCCCTGATTTATCATTTTCTTACATCTGTCATGTGAATATTATCGTTCTTTCACAAAAAATCTTGCATAAACTGTTATGTTATGGAAACACGCAACATGGTGATGAAGTTTGAGTCACGCTATGTTGCTAGGCAGTAGATATAAACGTGATACCCACGTGTTTGACCTATATAGTCAGTGTCATTGGGGGGACAAGGCAGCTTTCCATACTACAGCTGATCAAGAGGCGAAGGTGGACCTGGTTGGGACATATTCTTCAGATGTTGCAGAAGAGCATAAACTATAGCTAATTTTTATTGCAAAGTCCCATGGTTTATGCCAACTAGAAAGGCTGTCGAGAAATCAAACGGTAATTGTTGGTGGACCTCGCTCAAGGGTAGACACATATATTCCTTCTTTCCTTCCGTACTCGACAGAATGGAGATGCCGTGGCTTATTGCAAGCCATTGGACTAGTCAATTCATGACCGGGCACGACAATTTTAAGGCTAAACTCTTCAAGTTTAGCCTCGTTGATAGTCCAGACTGCCCACGTGGGAGCCCCTTGCAGGACGCTGAACACGTTCTGTGGCATTGCCCAATATCAGATTTAAGTAGGGAAAAGCTCTTTAGGGTAATCCAACAGAAGCCTGGACCGGTTGGATATGTCGACCTCATCGGGGACCTTCGACGAAGAAGTCAAAAAGTCCAAAATTTAAAGTCTGAACTACTAAATTTTACACCCACGTTTGGTGTTGCTCACCAAAGCCAGTTACTTGTATAACGATAAAGTACTCTGAAAACAATGCCTTGGTAAGTGCTCCCAACGAGCGCAGGTACAAGGAGACCGGCCCGGGGCCTTAGGCCCCAAAAAAAAAAGCTGTTGAGAACTATACATTAGATAAAAGTATTCACGTAAATATTTAGGGATCTCCATATACTTCCATGAGTATACGATTAATTACCATTATCAGAAATTGATGTTGTATGCATTTTTTAAAATAAATAATTTGATAATCAAAATAAAAAGGCAATATTTAGATCATCATACTGTAATATAAATAAAATTCGTGGATATTAAGAACGTAAGTAGGTGTGTCAAAGTGAAAATATTAATAATCCCGATATATTGAGAGGTTATGTTTTCGATCATTGCATAACTGCGTATGTATTTGCGTAATATTGTAAATGGTGTCTCACTGTCGAGCAGCTCCTCCAGCTCGGGGTCCTCGGCGGACGGCGCCTTGGCCTCCTCCTTGCTCTCGGACATTCTTCGCGAAAATAATAAAGATAAATAGAGACGATATCGAAAGTGGAACTGCACTTTAGTCTCGGGCGGCCATTGTCAAACTAGCAGTGCTGCCAGAATATCAAAAAATACTTCAAATATAATGCAGGGCTCGACAAAATCGACCCATCCTTCATATTTTTGATAATATATAATAACTATATATTATTAAATGTCTCAGTCACAAAGAAATGTGAATTAAAGTAAATATTTGTTTTAATTTTTTTAATCATTTTATAATTCTTGAAGATGAACTGAGACTGCTACGAAAAAAGTTACCTACCGCTTTTTAAAATATTTTTTATAGTTACCAAACATTAAAGAAAAAAAAACGAACATTATTTTTATTCATTCTAATCTCTGAGTTTTTAAGATAATAAAGAAATGTTTTTTTGTCTCAATAATTGTTGAGAAGAGAATGAATACGTAAATGCGCTGAGTGCACTTATGCGAACTTACCAACAACTTACAACACTTACCGATGCGAAACGTTTAATTGTCGTCTTATTTATTTGAATAATAATTGTTTTATGTAACCCATATTAAAAAAATCATTCTTTTTTTTAAGTATTTTAACTGTTTGGTATAAATATATATTAAAAATATATTACCTAATATTAACTACTGTTTTCCAATGTTTTGGGATTATTATATTTTGAATTACATATTTTCTCCCTTGGACTTAGTGTAAGAGATGTTAAATTTTATCGAAACAAAATTATGCTAGAAATTCTTATGCCAGTCGTTTTCAATTATTTAATGTTGTAACAAAAAAATATGTAAAAATACATTCGGACATCTTTTGTTAGTTCTTATCTTCGTGTCAGCGACGTCAAATTATTTTTGCCCAGTATCTGGCAACATCGATAGCCCGTGTATTGCCCAGCATTAGGTCTTCAGATGTGCAGCTTGTTGGGCACATGGAGCAGGATCTTAGGTGTGAGGCGGTCTGCAGGTCTCCACAGTCGCACAATAGTGGCTCTCGCTGCCGAAGAATTCCCCACCGCTCGAGGCTGTTCTTTGTTCTACCAACTCCGGTTCTTAATCTGTTCAGGGATTTCCAGGTCCGCCAGTCAAGCTCCCCTTTTGTTAGTTAAGAATGTTGTGTATGTTAGTGAAATTTGCTTAATATATGCAATATTGTTGTACTGCAACTGTATTTGCAAAAAAGGCATTTATTATAACTATACTATACTATATGAATATTGCATTCCTTTTTCGAAGTATCACAAAATATTGAAAAT